>PVLA01004380.1:0-178726 GCA_004027455.1 Hydrochoerus hydrochaeris | reverse complement strand
ATATATATCTGATTTAAAATATATATATATCTGATTTAAAATATATATATATCTGATTTAAAATATATATATATCTGATTTAAAATATATATATATCTGTTTTAGAATATATATATCTGATTTAAAATATATATATATCTGATTTAAAATATATATATCTGATTTAAAATATATATATCTGATTTAAAATATATATATCTGATTTAGAATATATATATCTGATTTAGAATATATATATCTGATTTAGAATATATATATCTGATTTAAAATATATATATCTGATTTAGAAAATATATATCTGATTTAAAATATATATATATATCTGATTTAATATATATATTTTTTTTTTTCTTTTTTTTTCCATATCAGAGATTGAACTCAACCTAACACTTGCCAGGCAGGCGCTTATACCACTGAGCTAAATCCCTGGCAATGTGTTCTTTTATTTTGGAGTTTTGCAATTGTGGTTCTAAATGAGAGTGTTCTAACATTTCTTCTCTGGTACTCTGATTAGTTTTCAATTTTTTGTTTCTGTTTATTTATTTTTTAATATTCATTTATTTACTAGGTCTTTTTGAGACAGGGTTTCACTATGCAGTTCAGGCTGGCCTTGAACTCACTTTGTAGCCCAGTCTGGCCTCAAACCCACAGCAATCCTCCTGCCTCAGCCTCCCGAGTGCTGGGATTACAGACCTGTACTCCCATGCCCAGCCCAGTTTTCAATGTTTTAATAGCTGCATTAGATGAATCTGATGCACACACTCACCAGTGTTCTAGGACTCATTGTGTACCAACGCTCATTTTTAAAAGGTTGGCACACTGCCCCAATAAAACTATTTGGGCCTGCTATCTTAATTAAAGTGTGAAGATAAGGGTTGTAATGTTTTACTACTAATTAAAGTTCTCTGATGATTATAGGCATATTCAGATTATTTTAATTTGTATTTTGCAGAAAATTATTTATTTCTGGTAAAAGTGAAATTGTCATGAATTGCCCATACTATTCTGCAGTGACGTTTTTCAAAATCTTTATTATATTTATAGTTAGAATCACCCTTTCACTAACATCTGTGTTTATATGATCTCTCTCTCCCTTTCTTTCTCTCTGTCTCTCTTCTGCCTTCTTACATTGGTTTTGTGTTTTTTTTTTAATGCGTACTCTTTGGCTCCCTTTTACTTCTTGAGCATTCCATGTATGTGACCTAAGTGGAGAGGTAACTGGCCTGGTCCCCAGGGCTGGCCCAAAGCTGCCTGCCTGGGCCTGTCCTCAGAAACCCCTGTCACCCTTCTGGCAGGCTGAGCCCCTGCAGGGAGGAGGTGGCAGCCCCTCTCCGGGCCGCTAGGTCACTGCAGCTATAGCTCTCAAGTTCAGCAGGAGCAAGGAGGAGGCACCGGAGTCCCCCTGCCTGCAAAAAAATTACCAAGGACTGCGTCTGGCTGCGGGGGGTCGAGGGGAACAGTGCCTTCAGCTGGGTGGCATCGGGACCTTCTAGATGCTGGCGATGGCTACTACCACCACCCCACGGTCGCGCTGCCCACCAGGCTTTCCGGTCCCGCAGCCCAGGGAAACAGCGCAGAAGGTGCCAACTGGGCCATGGTCTTTCTATTTTTGCCAGAGGTCATCTATCCAACCCCACCAAAGAAACAGTGTTGAGTCTCTTTAATATTACTGGTGGGTTCTTTCTTTCTTTCTTTCTTTCTTTCTTTCTTTCTTTCTCTCTCTTTTTCTTTTACAGTACTGGGGATCAAAATTGAGCACAGTCCCTTTGCACTGAACTATTACCAGCCCCTTTTTAATTTTTTAATCTTGGGACAGAATTTACAGATCCTCTGCCTCAGCCTCCCAGAATGCTGGCCTAGGCAAGTGCTATAACATCTATTCTATTCATTTTTTTTTTGAAGGTAGTAAAATACAACAGAACAAGATGGAACAAAGCCAATTGAGACAGTGCAGTGAAATTGGTACAGAACTTCACAGTAAGTTACCAGGATAACAGTAATAGGTGCCATAGTATATCTCATTATCTTCATAATAGTTGTCCATTCAACCAGGAATAGCAAAATCAAACCAAATACAGAACATTATAGAACTTATCAAAACAGAATATTGAATAGAGCAATACCATTAAGCAGAACAAAGCAAAACAGTGATAAAAATATTTGCCTTCAAAGAGATAGCAGAAGGAAATCCCCCTTATTTGCTACATTGCATATGGTCAACCTCCCAAGAGATGCTCAGACCTCTGGCTCCCATTTGCTAAAGGTGTGGGGGGTTGATTCTCAGCCTGCGCGGGTAGGCTCATGGCTGCTTACCAGGGCGGCCAGCTGGTTGTTTGGTTTCTCAGTGCCCTAAGTTCCAACATGGTATGGATCTCAGGAGATGCTGGTGGTTCTATTCTATTTATTTTTATCTTTGTTGCTATTTCTCTGCTTTGCTGAGCATAGTCTACTCTTTTGCTAACTTCTTAAGTTGAACTTTTGACTCTTTCATTTTCAAAATTTCTTCTTTCCAAACAGATACATTTAAAACTAGACTAATGACTATTTGAGTTGCACCATATAAGTTTTGAAAGGTGGTGTTTCCATAGTTCTTCATTTGTAAGTATTTTATAATTTCCATTAAAGTCTTTATTTATTTATATTTTTTTGTACCAGAAACGGAACTCATGACCTTGTGCTTGCAGGCAGGCACTTGTGCCACTGAGCTAAATCCCCAGCCCCTACATTTCTTCTTTGAACTTACTTGCTCAGTGTTTTGAAATCCCTGGTGTAAACAGAAGCTTTTATTTGCTCTTTCTGCTAGCAACTTCTAATTTCACTGCATAGTGCTCACGGAATTCCATCTACCATGGCTTTGGTATTTCTTGGATGTTGCTTTATTTATTTATTTGTTTGTTTGTTTGTTTGTTTTATCAGTACCTGGGATCGAACTCACGAACACGCACTTGCAAGGCAGGCACTTATGCCACTGAACTAAATCCCCAGCCCCTGGACATTGCTTTATTGTTTAAAATGGAATTTACATTAACTGGCTCTTTCTCAAATTGAAAAATTTCATGAAGAGGCCCCCATGATGGCCAAGGAACCAGGCTCACTTCCTGATACTTTCCGGGCACCGGGAACAAGTGGCTGTAGACCTGTGTCACCTGGAGGGAAAGGAAGAACTGAAGGATGCTCCCAAAGTGACTCCCCTACTGCTGCAAGCACAGCACAGTGTTTGGAGCCCAGATCCAGCAAAAACCAGCTTCTGTGGAACTGGCCACCATGTGTTCTCTGGGGGAGTCCCAGGGTCAGCACTGGGAGCCCTGGACCTGTAAGGTCACATCCACACCCCACCAAAGTGAGGCAGAAAATGATGTACGACTGTGCCTTGCCATTGATTGGAGACTGAGCCAAAACACATGAGGAGGGGCCGGAGATTTAGCTCAGTGGTGTAAGTGCCTGCCTGGCAAGCATGAAGTCATGAGTTCGATTCCCAGTACACACACACACACACACACACACACATAAACACACACACACAAGGAACTGAATCTTAGGAAAACCGCAGAGGCTAGGGTGGTAGAGGCTAGGGTGGTAGGGTGCAGGGTGGTAAGGTGCAGGGTGGTAGGGCGCTTGTCTAGCATGCATGAGGCTCTGCATTCCATCCTCAGGACTGCAAAAAAACAAAACCACACAACCTGTAGAAAAGAGGACCAGGCTGGGGGGGCGTGGTGCACACCTGTAATCCCAGCATTCAAGAGGCTGAGGCAGGAGGATTGCCAAGAGTTCAAGGCCAGCCTGGGGTACATAGTGAGTTCAAGACCAGCCTGGACTACAAGACCCTGCTCACAAAGAAAAAGAGGGCCCAGGGATTTAGCTCAGTGGTGCAGCTCCTGCCTGGCAAGTATGAGGTCTTAAATTCAATTCCCAGTACCCTTCCATCCCCCTGAAAAAGAAGACAGAGGTATGCAGGATATGTTCCCAATGAGAGATTTGTACAATAAAATTCGGGGTCTCGAGGACAAAAACCTACAGAGTAGAGCTAGAGGAGCCAGGAAGCCCAAAGTACAGCTCCTAACACCCCACTCTAGGAACTGTGCTGGCCATTTCTTCCATTCCCTCATGAGCAAGTCCCCAGGATTCACATTCTGGGCCTCTGCTACCCTGACCCTGAAAGCCGGGGCCCACCCAGAGAAGCCCAGGCCTTGCTAAGCAAGCACAGGGGTGGAGCTGGGGGAAAGGTGAGCTTGGACGCCTGCGTGTGAGACAGCAATGCGGGCAGAGAGAGCAGGGCGCCGAGTTGCTGGGGAAGAAAAGCAGAACCACATCCTCACGGCCCATGCAGGGACCTGTAACGAGGGAAGAGCACACAGGTTTATTTCATATGGACAAGGAGCCTTGGGGAACCAAGGCCCAAAGGAAGAGAAAACAGTTCCATGGACAGTCACACAGTCGTGGGCCTGAGGACAAAGGCTGTGACGTGAAGGTGAAAACCAGGGCGCCCAGCAAGGCCTGTGACCCAGACCCCTCTCCCTTCCCCCAGGTTAGGGAAGCCTCCTCCAGAATGAGCACCTCTGACCCACTTCCCGGGAGGTCAGAGAACTCTTTCTTGGTCATTCTTTGTCCAGATGACAAAAGCGAGGGGACAGTGAGAGCAATTGTCTGGCTTTAGCTGTTTTCTCAAAGGCCAACATGCAGATTTGGGGTAACCAGTCCTGAACCCCATCAAAGCCAAGCACAGTGGCAGGAAGGAGAGGAGCAAGTGCAAGCCTGGAAGGAGTGAACTCAGGAAAGAACCCTGAGCAGAGGGGAGGTGGGGAGGCCCTGGGCACTGCCCCTGCCGTGCCCGGAACCTATTACCTTTTTTTTTTTTTAGTACCGGGGATCAAACTCATAACCTTGCACTTCCCAGGCAGGTGCTTAAACCCATGACTTTTTATGATCAAATAAAGACTGAGCCCCTCCCCAGCCCCTGGAACCAGATGCTATTTACCCCCTCTCCTGGGGCCTCACACCTTCTGCTCCTGTAAAGGAAGGATCTCTTGGAGCCCGCATGCTTTAAAGCCAATCTTGGGGAAGCCTGATGGCCCATCAACAAGTTTCTTTTCCTTTCCTTTTATTTTAACTTATTATATTTTATTTTTGAGACAGGGTCTCAGTCTATAGCCCATGCTGGCCTCAAATTCACAGCAATCTTCTTGCTTCCGTCTCCCGAGTGCTGGGATTGCAGGTGGGTCACTATGCCCAGCACATCCACTGCTTTTTATACACCAGAGAAGGATCAGAGAGAGAGAGAGAGAGAGACAGAGAGAGAGAGAGAGGAAGGAGGAATAAGAGGAGGAGGAGAAAAGAGAAGACAAAAGAAAGGAAAAGAAAAGAAACTAAATGTCAAAGTGGTAAGGACTTTGGTAGGACTAGATCCCAGCCCTTGACCTGGGATCTAGACATGTGTCCCTGGTCAGCAGTTGAGATGTGCTTACAGTTGAGGCAAGGGGCTACCAAGTTACCATTTAGGTCCGCCAGCCTGGAGAGGGTCACCTGTAATCCATGCACCCATGGGCAGCTCTTCACCGAAGGCCAGCAGGTGCCGGCATCATACAGAACAATCCAAGAGGCCACTCACATCTCCCAGGGGCAGGCAAGCTGTCTGGAGCTGTTGGGGTTTTTTTGTTTTGTTTTGTTTTGTTTTTGTACAGGGGATCGAACTCACGACCTTGCACTTGCAAGGCAGGTGCTTATGCCACTGAGCTAAATCCCCAGCCCGGAGCTGGTATTCTTAAGGTGCTTTGCTGCCTTAGGTGGAGATCCTAGAAGGAGGACCCCAGATGCATTCTTGTTTGCAGGGATGAATTGCTGGGAGGACTCTGGAGAAGGAAAGTGGCTATGGACCACACAGGTGACACAGAGAGGCCAGTGGGATGTCCTGGGGCAGGTCAGCAGGAGACCAGTTCAGCCTGACCCCACAGGGAAGCCCTGAGCAGAAGCTGCACTACAGAGCTCCAGCCACGCCAGCTCCAGGTCAGCTGTCACTCACCAGGGAGGCTGGGACAGCACCTATGCTGGGTGGCTGTGAGCCACTAGCAGCCAGGCTTACAACAGCTGGAAAAGCCGGGGGGGGGGGGGACACCAAGAGCATCCACCTCAGCATCTTCCCACGTGGGCATGACCAAGGCAAGGACAAGGAGGCCAGGAGATGTCAGAGGAGGCGTACCAGGTAGACAGAAGTGGGGCGAGGCACAGAGGGGCCAGGCTCTGCTCTTGGTGAGCACCTGCTATTTTGCCTAGGTCTAGCCCCCTTTTTTTGCCTTTCCTTCCTGGACCAGGCTCTGCACCCTCTGAAAATTCCCAAAAAGCCAGGTAGAGGGTGCAGTTGATGTGGGGAGATGACAGCTACTGGCCTCTAGGTTCCCTTGGAAGGCAGTGGCCTGTCTCTACACCCACAAATTCATTCAGGAGGAAAAAAACCATTTCCTCCTCCACCCTATAGACAGCAGGGCCGCCAGATTTCCTGGGCCCAAAGCCCTCCTCAGAGAGTTGGAAACCTGAGCTTGGTGGACGACAATCAGGCCTGCGGCTGCCTCCGAAGCACCAGGGAAAGGAATGGAGCCAGGCGGGCAGGTGGCAGAGCCCTGCTGCTTCTGCCTGCCAGGGGAGGTGACCAGAGACACAGCAAGAGGGACTGAGGTCCTCACGTGTCACCTTCCAGCCAGTGCCCGTCTCAGTTGAAAGAGCCGGTAACTGTCCTTTGTAGCTTCAGCCAGCTTGAGTCAAACACAGGGGCCTCACCTGACTGGCATCCTCTGCCCCAGGGAAACCAGGTTTCAATGCCACAGCACTGTTCTCAAATGACAAGCCACTCCCAACTCTCCTTGGGCAATGGAGGGAAGAGCTGCTGCTGAAAATCCAAGTCTGACAGATCAAGGGGCTGGAGTGATCCGAGACCATGCTCAGGCCAAGCCTCTCCCTGCTAACAGCTGGGTCCCAAGGCCACCTGGTGGCAGGTGACCCCGGCACAAAGTCACCGTCCCAGCCTTTTGGCTGTAGGAGACAGGCGGCCTGCTGCAGCTTCCCCTTGGGCAGGAGGAGGAGCGCAGCGCGCTCTACACCTGTGTATTTACAAGGCTGCACCTGGTCAGGTGCAGGGAACCTGTTCATTCATTGCTACGGTTTCTGATAGACATTTACTATTGTGACTGACCTCCCAAGTCACCTGGAACCTAACTTATCCTGAAGAGATGGGGGCTGAGAGAGAAGCCACCACTCTATTCCTAGCTAAGCCCTCAAGGATCACTGCTCACAACAGCTGTCATCAAAGAGAACATTTATTCCACTGAGTCAGTGACTCCTCAAGTAGCCCACCTGGCCCAGCACTGACATGCACACCTGCACAGCCATGGGCGGGTGTCCTTCCTCTATGCACTGCCCCCAAGGAGGGGGATGACTTGAGGCCTCCACACCCACGATTGACCCAGGGAAGTCAGCCTACCCACGGCCCAATAAAATGCACCCCCTAGTTAACTCCCACACCCTCTCCCCTTGCAGCCCTCAGCCATGCCCCCACAGCCGGCCCCCATCAGCCAGTTGACAAGAGTTTCCTGAGAGTGACAAGACCAACCCTGTACTAGACCCAGGTGGGATTCAGGAAGAAATGACAGTCCCTTGCTCTCAGAGAGCTCAAGACACACACAGAGACACAGAGGAAACTGGAAGGTGACAGCATGTTGTACTTGAGAGTGACACAGTGTGTTAGCACAGGTACTGCTTAGAGAAGGAAGGAGAGTAGCCAGGTGCTGGGGAAGCTTGGCCTTAGGGGATAAGGAGGGCTTCGGGGAGGGCAGGGAAGGGGGACATTTCCACAACACGGGAGGTGGCACAGCACAGCTGTGGCAGGAAGAGGCAGGCTGGACAATCTGCAGACGAGAGGTTTGTGGCTGAGGCTTGAGATTTGAGGATGGGAGCCAAATGGACGCTCTGGATCACAGAGCACCTCTGGCTTCTCTGACCTCCCAGGGCATCTGCAGTCCCAGAATGAGGCACATAGTAGGTGCTCAGTGAGAACCAGGAGCCAGACCCACAGGAGAGAGAGAATCACAAGACCCTGGAGCAGAAAGCTACAGGTTTCCCTCCCATCCCTGCAGGTCCCATCTTTTCTGATGCGTGAGCAAGTAAGCTCTACACTAACTTGCTCAAATGGGAAGCTGACTCCATACCCTGTAGCTGGTCGGGGATCTGCTCCCTTCGCTTGTGTCCTGACCCCTCAGGGGATATGACTCATCCCCTGGGTTCTCACACTGCACAGGACTCGGGTCCTCCTGTTCCCCAGTCCTCCCAGAAGCGCCTGCCTGGGGCTGCACAACTGGAAGCAGGAGGCACTGCTGTCTGGATGTGGTTGTGGGGAACAGGATTCCCTACCCAGAGTGGTCAAAGCCTGAACCCCTGCCTTCTCGGCAGGACGGCTTCCCCCAGACCTCACCATGAAATCAGACCCTGGGCTAGGCACAGGGCTCCACCACACAAACAAGCAGCCCGTTAGGCAGAACCCGAGATACAAACCAGCCCAGGGAACCTCTGGCAATGTCAGGGGACAGGAAATCAAGTTCTAGAAGCCTAGGTCTGGGAGAAGGGAGTAACTGAAAGGGTTTCCACCTCAGATTTCTTTATTCCCTAACAAGGGAAGGAGGCAGGGGGGTTGTTATGTGTAGGGTGGCCTTGACTCAAGGGCTCAGTGAGGAAGGGTGGCAGGTGAAAACCCCAGGCTGAGGTTTAGGAGTCCAAGTGCTCCTGAAACTGCTTGAAATTTTTTGAGTGTTTGTTCTCCTGGGCACAAGGTCCAAAACCTTCAGCAGATTTGCAAAAGGTTGAATGATCCCATGGTATTAAAGGTCTTTCTTGCTCAGACAAGAAAATGAAGCCGCGGGTATGGCTCACTTGCAATGGGAGGGTTTGCCCCTAGAGCCAGATCTGACGGTGGCTTGCTGTGTTGGCTAAGACAGCCACTTCCTGTCTCTGAACATTAGCCAAGGGTGGACCAGGCAGGGGCAGAGAAGCCAGCTCTCCACTCAGGTGCCATCCCCACCACTGCCACACAAGAACTGGGGTCCATGGCCAGGCAAGCAGAGAAGCCTTTGCCCAGCTGAGACTCCCACCAGGCCTGAAATCAGAAGGCAACCTCTAACTCCAGGTTCCATCAGGTCTCCGCAGGTCACTGCAAGGCACCTCCTGAGGTAGGTCTTCTTAGGGGATGTGTCCTCATGCCAGGGTACAGCGCCAGCCAGGCCCCTGTGGGACTCGATTCCTAATCTCTGTGCCCAGATGTGCCCTGCACTTCCTGGGTCAGGAGGTTGTGCCTGCTTTGCATCTGCTCACAGAAACAAAGAGATCAAGGTCAGATCTGTCCGTGCCTAGCCCTGTCCACCCCAGCCCCTACTTCCCACTGGGGCTAGGAAGGGACCCTCGGTAGCTCACCCTGAATCTGGTCAGGGCTTTGAGCAAGTCGTCTCAGCCCCTTCCCCAGCACTGCCAGGACATTAACCCCATCTACATGAGACATCTGAGGTTCAGGGTACTTATGTGACTGCTCCAGATGCCCCAAGACCCTGTTTAATTTTATTCTCAGCCACCAAATACTCATCTCCATTGCAGTAACCACTGGGAGTGGCAGGCCAAGGGCAACACAGGCCTGGGCATGAAGGGACAGTTCTCAGAGGCCCTCCAGGTATGTGTCCTCTGCATGCCTTCAGCCACCTGCGCCCCTAGATCCCTCTGCCCAGGCTCCTCCCAGTGCCTCAGTTCTGAACTCACTGTGTGCTTATCATTTAAAATCTCAGATACCCCTTCCCCCTGACCACCAAATCCTTCATAAGACATGTGTGAGCCTTCTCAATGGAAGCACCCCTTGAAGCCATCCCCACACAGGTTTGCTCTTCCTGCAGCAATTCTATTTGTCCACAGGACTGGGTCCAAAGCCATCAGAGTTCCCTGGGTGAAGCCAGTCACCTCTGATCCCGGAGTGTTTTACAGGTTGTCCCACTGCATAGCCCACAGCCCTCTGTATAGGCACTGGTCACACACAGGTGTCAGTGCAAGCACACCTGGGCCCAGGGTCCTCACCTGTGCCTCTTCTCAGAGTGGAACCCAGCAGAGCAGGTGGCACAGAGTGAGTTTTTTGGACAAAGTGGCATCACCCTTCTTAGGCAAATCCTTACAACAGCCCACGGAGGATGAGTCTCTGGTCTCTGTCCCCAACTTACAGGTGCACAAACTGAGACACGAGGTGGGATGATTTCCCTAGGACACCAGAAAGTGGGAGCCGGAGGCAGGAGGCCTTGAGGGCTGAGGGTGGGCTTGGAGAACTGTGACAAGCTATCCTCTCCAAGATGCTTTCAGCTCTGACGTTCTGGGAACGAAGATCCGGTAAGCAGAGGGTCCTACAGAGACCTGCACACCCAGGACACCCAGCACCTCCACCAGGTATGGAGATTCAACATCACACCCCACCCTTGAACTCCACCTGCGGAGCTCACCTGCTCTGGGCAGCAGGAGCCTGCGGAGCAAAACCCACGCAGGAGCCAAATGCCACTGTGTGCACGCACAAAAAACCGGAGGTAAGGAGAGAAAGAGGGCAGCCCAAGCCCTTCAGACCCCCACGCCAGTTCTTCCCTTCTCCCAGATGCCCATCCTGAGCGGCAACCACAGCCCAGTGCCACCTCCAAGGCCTCCTGACGCGGCTCCGGGTCTGCAGGCAGCCTATGTTGACAGACGCCGCAGATGTCATAGCACACTGCCTAAATGAGCCGCCTGGGCCTCGGGCCCATGGCCGTGGCTGCGCTGGTGGGTCTTGAGCGAGCCCTCACGCGCAAAACTCTTGCCGCAGCGCGGGCAAAAATAGGGGCGCCGCTCCCCGAAGACGCCGGGGCGGCGCGGGTGCGGGGTGGGCATGCGCGCGTGCGTGCGCTGGTGGTTGAGCAGGAAGCGCGGCTCCCGGAAGCAGCGGCCGCACTGTGCACACTGGTGAGGCTTCTCGCCGCTGTGGATTCGCTGGTGCGTCAGCAGGTTCTGCTTGAGGCTGAAGCAGCGGCCGCACTCGGGGCAGGGGAAGGGCCGCTCACCGGTGTGCGTGCGCTGATGCACCTCCAGGTTGTGCTTGACGCTGAAAGCCTTGCCGCACTCCGGGCACACGAAGGCAGCTGTGCGCCCAGCCCCGGCGTGCGCCTTCTGGTGCCGCACCAGGCTGGGCTGCTGCCAGAAGGTCTGGCCGCACAGCGGACAGCTGTAGGGCTGCTCCTCCGCAGGGTGGTGGATGACCAGGCCGCGCTCGTCCCCCAGACCCTCCTCCCCGTCCCCCGTAGGGGACCCGTCCTCAGAGGACACCAGCTCAGTCATGGGCGCTCCCAGCTGCAGTCACGAGCCCCTGAGAAGACAGAAGCAAGAGAGGGGTCAGAGTGGACCCGAGCATCAGCCAACAACCATCCCAAGGGGTTGCTTACCTCCCTCAACCTCTGATGCAGTTTTCTTACAGCTGAACTTCTCCTTATGTCTTCCTCTACCCGTCAATCACAGCCTACTCTGGATGTTTCTCAAGTACCACCTCCACCTAGAACCCTTTCTTGACTCCTTCAGCTTCTCTGTGAACCGCACTGTCCAACCTGCAACTCTCACCATCAAGACAGAGCTACCGTACCCTAACTGCAGCGCTGAGCACTGTGCCCGCCACACAAAGGCACAGAACATGTGCAAAAGGTGATGTTCATGCACTCCAGGTATTTTAAGTAATCCTTTACTTGGGTGTATCTTATATCTCCAACCAGATTCAAGGGAAGCGCACCCCAAAGCTGGAGGGGAGGGTGGAGTCATCGATGGTGTAAAGACATTTTTGCAAAGCTTCCAGCAGAAAACAAAAAACCTTGTAAACTGGGAAGGGATCCTCCAGGGTTAAACATTAAAGGCAGCTCCTCTATCAAAATGGGGCTTGAATTTAAAAGGTTACAGGGCACTGAGCTGTGTGGGATGGAGCACCAGTCTCAGCTTGAGCAGGAGGTTTGGCCCCAGGCTGAGACACACTGACACACACACACTCAAAGTACAGCAAACTGCTTGGTCCCTTCTCCTGCTCCTCCTAGAATTCTCCTTCCCACATCACTGCAGCCCCTCTTAAATCCTTTCCCACTGTCCTCATAGCAGCCCCACACAGCATAGAGCAGGTGAGTGAGCCCCATTTATAAGTGGGGCACCTGAAGCTTCATGAAGTCAACATACTGGTCCAAGGTCACGCAGCAAGGTGACTTAAGCTCTAAGTCTTGTGACTCACTGTTGAAAGCGCTTCTCAACATACCAGCTGCTCACCACTACACACCCTTCAATACACACACACACACACACACACACACAGGCACACACTCACACGCACATGGAGGAACCCACCACCCCCATCCCAGCTACTGCAGGGCCATCCATTCCCAAAAGGCCACTGCTCCTGTGGGGGAACTGTCTAATGCCACCACTCCCAAACCGTCCAAGACAGTTCCTGGGCACGAAGGATCCACCCATCCCACATGCCATCAGGGAGCTGCTAGGTGTCCCCTAGAATGTCCTGCAGGCCCTCTCCACTCTTACAGCCTCCTTTCATGCACTTGCAGAGTGGACTCTCAGAAGCGCGCTCCTGCGTCTTCCCTGACCTTCAGAAAAGGCCCGGGTAATGGACAAGTTCCCTGGCCACGAACCCCACCCACAAGTCTTTCCCCAAGCAGCTGCACTGATGTTTGCGGAGAGGGACCGTGACAGTTCCTCCACCAACCTTGCCTGGCCCTGGCTGGGCAGCACGCTCTCTTTGCCCCACTGTACCCTCGACGGAGGCTCCGCCCTCTCCGGGGTCCCAAGACCAAGGCCTTGTCCCTCCCTCCCGGCTACACTCACAGCCTGCGCTGCGCCCCAGCTCCTCCCCGGGTCTCCAGCGGCGACGCTTTCCTCTAGGGTCCGCGCCATGTGACGCAAACACGGTGCGGCTCCCGCGCCTCTGCTCCCCGCCCCCATAAAGGCAGAAGCCTCCCGCAACCCTGTGATTGCTGAGCAGCTGTACGAATCCGGGGCGCTTCCTGCACCCCGCCGACCGCGCGCACAGCATCGCCAACTGCTGGGGCCGCGGCGTCCCCGGAGCTACTGGGTCCCCGTGCGTCGCAGCCGCAGCCCCACCCCCATGAAGATACCTAGGGTGCCACCCAGCCGCGGTCCGCCCTGCCCTGCCGCTGCCCTGGTTCCCCCGGGGAACCGATGCGACCCGCCCCCCGCTCACGTAGCGCCCCCCCCCCGCGCACGCAGCGCCCCCAAGCACCCCTGCGACCCCGGGTAAACACGTAATTAAGCAGCTGCACCGGGCTCCCAGCGAGGGCTGCGCAGCTCTCGCAAATACGGTAGCGGCCCGCGGTGACCCGCCCCTCGAGGTCCCGCACTGGCCTCGGTAAATACGGTAGCCGCCGCCGCGCCCGCCAGGCCCGGACTCACATGGCGCCGCCTCCCCGGCCGCGTCCCCGCCGCAGCGCCGCAGTCGCGACGTCTGCAGCCGCACAGCAGTCCCGCGAGGCTGGGAGGTCCGACTCGCCGACAGCCTGGTGGCGGAAGAAGGAAGGCTGCTAGCGCTGCGCCTGCTCTGGCAGGAGAGGAGGCCAGTGGGGGCCGGTTCTGGCCCCCAGAGTTCCCCAGACTGCTGCTCCCAGCCACTAGGAAGCAGGATGAGGAGCCGGCGGTAGCACCCCTCTCTGAGTAGGAGAGGAAAGGTGGTAACGCAGGGGCACAGCTGCGGAGCATCTCGGAGTTTCGGATTCAGAGGTGGGAGAGGCCAAAGGGCCCTCACTGCCAGCCTGGGCAGAGCCCCCTCCTAGACAGCCTGGGTCCTGTCACTAGGACGGCCAGAGGGGATGGGGGAAGGAATGGTACTGCGTCCTCTGAGCTCGAGCTGCAGACAGACCACAGAAAAACAGCAGGTGTGACAGGCTAAATTTCAGGTCCCCCTGCCATTAAATGATAATACCCCTTAGCTGTACACACCTCCGCCTTTTACACACTTTCTCCATGTATTAGCCCATGGGAACTTCCAATATCCCTGTGCTGTCTCCTTGGGCAGCTGTTATCCCATTTTATAGGTGGGAAAAATAAAGGCAGAGTGGCTTCCCCCAAGACCTGAGCTCTTAAGTGGCGGAGCCTAAGCGGAAAGGCAGCCATATGACTAGTGCTTGCCACTGCACCATGCCGGGCCCCAGGCAGCTGCTTCCTCAAGACCTCTGGACACAAGGGATGCGATGGTTCTGGGTGTGATAGCAGATGCCTGTCATCCTAGCACTTGGGATGCTGAAGCAGGACCATTGCTGCAAGTTCAAAGCCAGCCTGGGCTGCATAATGAACTCACATCCAGCCAGAAGTACATAAGGAGACCCTTCTCCAAAGACCAAAAAAGAAAAAAAAAAATGACTGTAAGCAAAAGTAATCTCCTCCCTGTCTGAGTGGCTCAGAATTCACATTTGACAGATCAACAGGCCTGGGAGGAAACATGATTTTAAGGTTACAAGTGCCAGAAGAACATTACATGGGTGTTATTTAATTTACGTTACTGTGGCCCCTTAGTGGCTGCAGGAGGAAGGGAGTCACTGACATCTCCAAGACCCAGGCAGAGTTTCTTCCGGCAAATGACTTGAGAAACTCAGGCTTTCAGACTCCCACCCAGCGTCAGTCCCACTGGTGCTCCTTGTGCCTCGTGGACTCTAGGACTAAAGCATCCCAGAAGTCCCGAGGCACCTCACATAGATACCAGGAGAGGCTCTTAAGCAGTAGGTCGGCACCTCAAATAGATACCAGATCTGGCAGCCAGCAGGTCCCAGCTGGCCTAGTCTGACCCATTCTTGACTTCTCCACCCCACTGATCCTGCAGCAGTCCCTGGACACGTGCACTGTCATCCCAAAGAGATTGGTGTTTTATTTTTTGGGGTACCAGGGATTGAACTCATGAACTTGTACTTGACAGGCAGGTACTTAAGCCACTGAGCGAAATCCCCAGCCTGAGACTGGTGTTTTAAATAGAGGCAGCAGGGAGGGGCATGCTGGTCAGGATCAATGTTTTATCCCAGGGAAGAGTTTAGACTTCCCATGTCAGTGACAACAGGCCCTCCTGACCCCTGGACCATACAAAGATTGGGGCTGCCCACAGCCAAGGCATCCTCAGGAGCCAGTGGTGGTCCAAAGCTCCCATGCAGACAAAGGAGAAGACAGCCCAGCAGGCACTGTCCAGAGCCCTGCCCTATGTTCACCCTGGGGCACACTAGATGGGGAGATGACCCTGGTGTTATGGTTGATACACTGCGTCAATTTGAGAAGTTAGAAGTTTAACTCAGAGACTCAGCAGGGAGCCAGGGTTCTTATATAGTAAATATTCTCATCCTGAGCAAAGGAGGACAAGGAGATTTTGTGAGTGCTACACCCGCCCTAAAGTGGCAGAGGTGGCCTGTGTACAACATAAGGCAGGAAAAGAGGCTTGTTTCTTCCCTTTTTGCTCTGGCAGCTGCCTTGAACTGTTGCCCCTATGCCACGCCACCCTGCCTTGGAGCCAGCTGATCATAGACTGAAACCTCCACAAACAGTAAGCTGAATAAACCTTTCCTTCCTTCATTTTGGGTGTTGGGTATTTTGTGCCAATAGCAAGAAAAAAGTAACCAAGACACCTGGGGAAGCTTCAGACCCTACTCTGCCCATCCCACAGCTTGTTCTACAGAAGGCTGAGTCCCCAGGGCCTCATACCTGAAGTGACAACCACCCCGCTCTCATGAGCTTCTCCTGTTCTCAGGGATCAGACAGTGTCCCTCATACCTCTCTCCAAAGCATTCGGTGCTGGCCTCAGATTGGAAATTCAGCACACTTTTGTTATTCTCATCAGGCTGTAAAATTCTAAAGACAAGGACTGTGTTTTTAGCATCCCTGTATCCTAAGGATCCAAGATATAATAATCATCTTTGATCTATGTGGAATGAATGAGTGAATGAATGCATGAATATTTCCAAGCTACATCTGACAGCTCAGGTGGGCAGCTGGAGAGGGGACATATAACCCCAAGCATGCTAATGCAGACAGGAGGTGGTTTGGGCTAAAATGTAGCCCCAGGCCTAACTGTAAGAATTGGGAGGAGCTTCAGAGAATCGGGAGGGGCTGCAGCAGGGTGAAGCTGTGGAACTCTTGGTGTGAGGTCTCATCTGATCTAAACTTTAGAATTAAAACCCAAGAAATAACCTACAACATCAATTGAACCAAACCCTTAACTTGTGGCAGGCTGCTTAACCCAGGCAAAGGTTTGCATTCATAAACACTGAACTAAATAGCAGGGAAATATTTTCTTCTCTCTTCACACATCCTCTATAAGCAGCCATGCATGGCATTTTTAAAAATCTTTTTTGGGAGAGGTACCAGAAATCGAACTCAGGACCTTACACTTGCCAGGCAGGCACTGTGCCACTGGAATATATCCCTGGTCCTTATTTACTTAATCTTGTTTGCTTGTTTTTGCAGTAGTGGGGATTGAACCCAGGGCTTTCACACTGAGCTACATCCTTAGAACTTTTCTTTTTTTTTTTTTTTTGAGACAAGATCTCACTAAGTCACTAAATTGTGGGGCCCAAACTTGTGGTCCTACTCCCTCAGCCTCCTGGAGTGCTGAGATTACAGACATGTGCCTCATATCTGGTTTACACATGGAGTTTATTTAAAATAATAATAATAGCCACCATTTATTGAGCGCTTGTAAATGCACAGCACTCAGTAAATGATAGTTATTAATATACTTTGCCAGGGTTCCATAACTTAAATAGCAAAACCCAGAGCTATCTGACTCTCTAGTTCTCTCAACAAAAGGATCGAAGGTCTTTTTAGATTTGGGCCATGTGTGACAAGGAAGGAAGGAGAAGGGAAGATAAGGCTTCTAGTTCCTGGCCAATAGGAACATCATTCCTAGGCTTTTTAATTAATTAAAATGAAAGACAAATTAAAATCCAGTTCTTAGCCATATCAGCTAGTGGGAATGGTGTGGGAGCACAGACGGAATATTTGTCACAACACGTGCTGTTGGATAGCACTGGCCTTGGCCACTTTCCCCTCCACCCTGAGTGCCCATCCCTTCTTTAGCCTAAGGAACAACCTAAGTGATACCTCTGTCCCCTCTCTGTGCTGTCCCCGCCTGCACCTAGAAAGCACGGTGATAAATGAGAACATACTATTTTTGGTCTCAACATTCCTCCTCTTGCCAAAAGGTCAAAGATATTTCTTTACCCAACTCAAACCATGTTAAAAATAATAAAAGGCTTCAGACGTGCCCCTCCTTTGCCAGTTTCTCTGCCAGGTCCCCAGCGGCACTGGGCCTGCTCTGTCCTTTGGCCAGTGCACCTTTGCACGCTCACCAGCTGCTCTTTGGCTTCTGTGACCCCCTCTCCTCCAACAGATCCCCATGGCTGTGCCCTGATACCATGGGGCCGGGTAACAAGCACCTGAAGGCCTCTCTGGTAGACCCGATGTTCATGTTGCTTGCCACAAAAACCACCACTGTCCAAATACCTAGTGTTTTTCTAATAAAAGCCTGTTCCTAATAAAAGAACAAGGATTCCAGAAACCCCAGCCCTGCCCAGCATATGTGGCTTATTGCAAGCCTGAATCCTTAAGATCTTCATGTACTCATGGTTGTTTTCATCCCCCTATGCAACCCTACAGTCTCTCCACAGCACCTTAAACAGGAAGACACTAGGGCAGCAAGTCTGACCTTGCCTTTGATTTTACGAGACCTCTCTTCTTGAAATATTCTGACCCACTGTTATCGCTTTAAATGAAAGGGAATGGAAACTGGAGTGGACGGTGTCATGCCATTCTTGGGGAAGTCTTTGATTTTGATACTGGACACAGGATAGCAGGAGGCCCGGGACCTACAGTCAGTCTGCAGTGGAGGACAAGTCATATTGGCTCAGCCTCATTTTCCTGTCCAATGGCACTTCACTGCCCTACCAACATCACCAACCATATGCAATTAGGAATAATAGGCCTTGCCGAGATGTTCCAAATGAACTGTATAGATTTTCCAAGTCATCTGTGTTATCAAAATGGTTTTCCATGAAGATCTTTGGGCTCAAGGGCAGGGTCTGTTTTATTCATGGCTGCATTCCAAAAGTCTAGTAGGCCTGACCTGGCCAGTGGGTGCGCACATTGGTAACTCATCACTCTAGGGGGTTTGGCCCTGCCCCCTTATGACCTGAAGCACTAATGAGTTGGTCACCCAGGGAAAGTGAGCGGGGACCCTCATGAATTTGCAGGAGTGGGGAACTGCAAGGAGGCCTCATTCACCTCCAGTTCTACCAACACTGCACTTTATTGTCCAACACAGGTCATTTGTGGAAGAGAACACATTCTGTTGTAGGATTCTCCTGCCAGCTCACTCTCTAAAGCATCTGCACCGCCTGATGCTGCAGGGATCCAGTTTCTGCAGGTCCGATGCTGCCCATAGTGGTCCCCGCCCAGGAGTGAACGATGGTGTCAAGATACTTCCCTGGAGTGGGTAAGCCTGCTTAGATTGGCTTTGGGATTTGCTACGTGGCAAAGAGGAAGAAGCTTCAGGAGAGGGGCAGGGCCTGAGGGGGAAGCAAGGGACATCCCGGGGCTGGTGAGGCTCAGAAGGGTGTCCAGGAGAATCCTTTTGGTTTGGCTTGTGATTCCAAGAGCTTAACACCCAGACAGGCAATGACCTCACCATACCTCAGTGTGGGATTACACAGTTTGTGATCAAAGAAGTGGACCAGGACCAGGAGAGGTGAGCTGAAGGTGGCAAGTGGCCCAGGCTCATGCAGGAACACATATCAAATGGATTTGAAGGAGAGAAGGGAGAAAACTATCCTCCTCTGGAACAAGAGCTGGCAGAGGGAAGTTGCTGTGCTCAGGTGAGTTCCCCACCCCAGTTATGGGCAGATGGATCCCCTGGAGCACTGTGTGACCCAGGCTTCAGCAAGGGTGGCTCAGAGACAGTGTGGATAGTCCTTCATTTTTCTCTTCTCAACTCCTGAGTGGATACAGATCCAAGTCAGTCACTGCCAGCCAGTCCTCAGCACCCTGGGTAGTGGGGACACTCAGCCTTGGAGAAGGAACACCAAACTATTCAGCTTTCCAGAAATATTTATTGGACAGTCATTAGGAAGGAACAACGTCCTTGGTGTTGGGAATATGCTTGCCCCTCCCTACCCACCACCTCTGCTTCATACTTGGTCTCAGGAGTTTGTGGCCACTGTCCCACGCGGACACCCCCCAGGCTACCCTGCATTCTGAGTGTGGCAGACTGGGGATGTAGCTCACCAATCCTGGCCATTTCACATCAGGAGCCTCTCTCAGGGACCACAACAGCACCCTCACCCAAAGCCCGAGGGGCCTAAGGTCTATCTTTTGATGGTGCACAGCGTACCGTGGGGCCCAGGCTCTGAGGGGAGTGTGGCTCTCACCTCCTCTTTCAGCACAACCTGGGCGCTTTGCCGGGCACACTCAGGAGCTGCTGGAATTCTGTTCTCAGGCTTCAGCGCCTGGAGGAACTACCTTTTGTGTGGGTCTCCCGGGAAGTGCCAGCGTGCCAGCCCTCCCAGGTCCCCACACACACTGCACAAGCACCCTACAGTACCTCCTCCTCCTCCTCCTTCATCTCCTGACAGGCACGAGGCCGGGACGCCAGGGCTCCGCGGTGGACACGCTGGTGCTTGAGCAGGTGCTGTTTCTGCCGGAAGCCGCGGCCACAAGCAGCACACAGGTAGGGACGCTCCCCGGTGTGGTTGCGCTGGTGCCGTATGAGGTTGGGTTTCTGGCTGAAGCGGCGGCCACACTGAGGACAGGCGTAGGGCCGCTCGCCCGTGTGGATGCGCTGGTGGATGGTGAGCGCGGACCACCACGAGAAGCTCTTGCCGCACTCATTGCAGATGAACTGGCGCTGCTCGCTGGGCCCTGCCTGGCCCGAGCGGCCCCGGCCCCACAGAGCACCCCCTGTCCCCTGGGGACGGCAGAGCTGCATAGAGTCTGGGCCCCCGGGGCCCTCGATGGGGGGCTCGGGATGTGACTCCCCGTCCAGGAGGGCGGGCCCAGGGCGAAGCAGCTCGGAGGCATGCATGCGCTGGTGGGCGCGCAGCGCAGCGTGGCTGGGGCAGCTCTGCCCACAGCGGAAGCACGGTGCCGCCTGCGCACCAGGCAGGTGCGTGCGCAGATGTTTGAGCAGGTGCTGCTTCTGGCGGAAGCCGCGGCCGCAGTGCGGGCAGGGGTGTGGCCGCTCCCCGGTGTGGTTGCGCAGGTGCCGTGTGAGGTTGGGCTTCTGGCTGAAGCGGCGGCCGCACTCAGGGCAGGCGTAGGGCCGTTCGCCAGTGTGGATGCGCTGGTGGATGTTCAGCGACGACCACCACGAGAAACTCTTGCCACACTCGCTGCAGATGAACTGGCGCTGCTCCCCGCCGGGCCCAGAGGGGCCTGGGACTGAGTTCTGGGCCTCAGGCTGGCCCCACCAACCCTGGCACAACCCCAGCCAGGCCCACTCAGGACGCCCTCGAGATGACCCTGGCCGCAGGCGACAGGCCCTGCGCACCGCCGGGTCCCACAGCGCCTCCTGCAGGCGGGTGCGCGCACCCTGGCGGTCCCGTGCATGCGCGCGCTGGTGGATGCGCAGGCCCACCTGGTGGCGGAAAGAGCGCTCACACTCGGGACAGGAGTGCGTGGTGGGTCGCGAGTGGGTCTTCTGGTGCTTGAGCAAGTGCTGCTTCTGGCTGAAGCGCCGGGTGCACTCGGGACAGCAGAAAGGCCGCTCGCCCGTGTGGTGCCGCTGGTGGCGAGCCAGGTTGGGCTTTTGGCTGAACCTTTTGCCACACTTGCCGCACAGGTAGGGCTTCTCCCCGGTGTGGGTGCGCTGGTGGATCTTCAGGGACGACCACCAACTGAACCTCTTCCCACAGTCCATGCACACAAAGTGACCCTCGCCCGCAGAAAGTGCACGGCTCAGAGGGCCTGCGCCTGGCCCCGGGGCGGCCCGGGCTGCCAGCCTCACATCAGACTCAGCAGGAGGGGCCCACCCCGGCAGCCGCCCCGTGGTCTGGCATGACTGGAGGCTCTGATGCTGCTGGCAGATGTTCTCCTTGTCCTTCTCCGGGAATGCAGCCTGCCCCACCAGCGTCTGCAGCAGCCGCTCTGGCTTCTCCTGCTTAATCTTCATCACCAGCCCATCTCCTGCCACAGGGAAAGACAGAAGATGAGGCGAGGTGGGCAGCTGCTGAGGGAGCGGAGAGGAATGAGTACCTGGAGGGTGGAGAGGAGCTGGAGGGACGGCAGTCTAGTGGAGGAAGGAAAATGGGAAAGAGGGGGGAGGGGGAAAAGACAGGACACGATAAAGGCAGGCAGAGGAGTGGAGAGCAAAGGAAAAATGAGGAAGGGTAAGTGAGTGGCTCAGGTGCCAAGGACACAGACAAGGTTAGGTCCTCCAGGCAGAGAACCTTAAGGAAAAGAGGCAGGTGGAGTCTTGGGAGTCCCCAGGCAGCAAGGAGAAAACAGCCAAGCTTCAAAACGTAGAGGGCACCCCAGCTGCTCAGCAGTTAGGACGACCAAGTCCCAGTCACTGTTGTGGTCGCTCTACTCGCTGGGCCCAGGCTCCAGGGTGGCAGCGATGGTGCACAGACCTGCTAGGCCCTTTGCTGTTTGGTAACAAACCTTTCTTCACCAAGACCAACAGGACTGAGGCATCAGCACCCAAGATAGTGCCGTGTTGCCCTCGTGTTGAACCCAATCCGGTTTACTCTTGAGGGTACCCCACGCACTGCTCCCAGCCACAGCTTACGCCCGCGGTGCACAGGTCTACAGAGGTGCTCTGCCTGCCTAACTTCAGGACCTGAGGAGCCGTGAGGATACGTGTCCTTTGGACCCTAAAGAATACAGGGCTGGGATAGAGCTCAGTGGGACAGCACCTACCTGGCAAACATGAGGTCCTGAGTTTGATTCTCGGTACCAAAAAAATAAAAATAAAAAATAAGCATGATTCCACTTATGTGAAGAGCAAAACCTAGAACACTAAGTCATGAGTTAGGAATCAGGGTAATGGCTACATTAAAGGGCACAGGTTCTGAGGGAAATGGTGTCTCTGGTTGAGGGTACTGGTTCCATGGGTGCAAGAATTTACAGAGCTTGTAAATTTACAGAGCTTGGGCATTGATGTGTGTGTTACATTTCAATAAAAAGTTCAAATTCAGCCAGGCATGGTGGTACACACCTATAATCCCAGCATGGTGAGTTCAAGGTGAGGCTGTACTACATGGGGAGATCCTGTCTCAAAAAGAAAAAAAGAAAAAGAAAGAAAAGGCAAAAGAGAAAAGTTGATAATCAATAGCTGGAACAATACAGGTGAGAAAACAGAAAACTAAATAACAGATTTCAGGGCTGGAGATGTAGATCAGTGGCATAAGCACCTGCCTGGCAAGTACAAGGTCCTGAGTTAGATTCCCAGTGCCAATAGATAAATAAATAAGTAAATAAATAAATAGATGGATAGCAGATTTCAACATTACAAAGACAACAAAATAAACCCCAAAAAGTAGAAAGATAAAAACAGAGGTGATAAAGGGAACACATAGATAAAAAAGGATTCTGAAAATCTTAAAATGTTATATATAGACTTTACATCAATAAATTTGAAAATTTATATGGTAAACCAGACATGGCACATGCCTGTAATCCCACCACTCAGGAGGCTGAGGCAGGAGGATCGTTGCAAGTTCAAGACCTATTTGGGATATAAAGTAAGCTCAAGGCCAGCCTGAACTGCATAGCACGACAGTCTGAAAAAGACAACAACAACAAAAAAGAGGAAGAGCACAAGAGATCATTTTGTAAGAAAATATAAATTAAAACGGATTCAAGAATAGGTAGAAAACCTGAAGAGAAATCCAAAGTTCTATCCCAAAATGGAATAAACCACATGTCTGTATAAAAAGATTCCATTAAGAATTGAAGAGGATTATTTCTGTCACCCAAGGAATTTTTTTATTTTACTGAAGTTAATTTAAATCTAAATTTAAATTCATACAGATAGATGGACTAACGGATACATAATGGATAGCACAGGTTTAGAAAAAATATGTGACAATATATGACAAATGACACATCTAGAATATATAAAAGACTCACATAGAAATGATGAAAAGAGACTGAACCTCACTAGCCGGGAAATGACAGTACAGCATCTTTTTATCTATTGTACCAAGCAGAATGACAAATGGATACTATCCCTTCACAATATACAGAGAACTACCTGAGGGGCAAGGGGCACACTAGGGTATCTTGGGGCATAACTGGGGGTGTCTCCTTCATAATATAAAATACTGTGTAGCAACAGAAAAGACTGGGTAAGAGCTACATAGGTCAACGTGGAAAGACTTCCAGAACATTTTAGAAGAAAATGAAAAGCAAGTTGAAAAACCAGTATGAATCATCTGGTCCAGTTTATGAAAAATAAAACCTGATGTCTCTCCATGCGTATGAACCTGCAGAGTCCAGGATGGGGACCGTGGTCCCCTCTGATGGGACATCAGAGACAGTAGGGTTGGCTGGAGAGGTCAAAGGGAACTTCACTTTACCTGCATTGTTTCACTTTGTACGGGAATATTCAAGTACTGATCATGTTTAAATCTTTATTATTATTATTATTGGTACTGTGAATCAAACTCATGACCTCGTGCTTTCCAGGCAGGCACTGTGCCTCTGAGCTATATCCCTGGCTAAATCTTTATAATTTTAAAGAAAATAAAGGGGAGGGATCATGGAATTTGAGTATGTGTGCTGCCAAATCCAGCACAGGGATCTGGTTTCCTCTTGGAAAAACAATGCCGCCTCCTCTAGGACTTGGTCGTGAAAAATCATTTTACTAGAGTCGTTGAAAACAAAATGCTGAAAACATACTAGAGTTGTTGAAAACAAAAATGGCAATTTAACCTTCATATTGACAGGCACTGAGTACCCCAGTAAAATGAGTGTAGCTGATTATAAGAATGTTTCTCTAGCTATACCCAACTGTCAGCCAACAGACATATTAAGGCACTTGGTGTCCAACCGGAAACACAAGCTACACTCAGACGGGGAGAGACTGCATCCCTGAGACCTCTTACCCATCAGTGTCCTGGAGCTCTCCTTGCCTGTGCCTCGCCTGGCTAAATCTGGCTGAACATCTACCAGAGGCTGCCTCCTCCGGACCAGAAGATGTCTCTGTGCCCAGAAGCCTGAGGACACCACAAGGAAGCCTTTAGATCGCTACCTGCAAAAAGGCATGGAGCACACAGGAGCCCAGCACAGGTTTCTGCAGGTCCTGAAACCGGGGTGAAATGTGCCTGTACCTGAACACAATCTTTTATGGTGCAGTTATTGATACACAGCCCCTGGCTTAGAGGGAATGCTCCTCAGTCATCATAAAAAAAGAATGTTTTATCTTTACTGTTACTTGATTGACTGATTGAGTGTGGTACTGGGGATCGAACCCCACGGCCTTCACACTGAGCTCCCTCCTCAATTGTTTGCTTTATTTTTCGTGTTGAGATAGAATCTCCCTAAACGAAGTTGCCCAGGCTGGGCCGGAGTGCTGAGATTAGAGACATGCACCATCACACAGGGCTGACGTTTTAAATTTTAAATGGGTAAAAAGTAACAAGGAAGTGCCAAACGGGGACTATTACTCAATGGGTACAGAGTTCCTGGGGTAACAACAACAACAAAAATCTGAAAATAGATGCTGGCAATGGTTTCACAGCATTGCTAATGTGCTTAACGCCAATGAATTGTATTTTTGAAATGCTTTATAAGAACTTTATGTTATGTATAGTTTGCCATGATCCTAAAATCACATAACATATATATAAACTAAGAGAGGGGCTGAGAATGTAGCTCAGTAAGAGAACTCTTTCCTAGCATACTGGAGGCTCTGGGTTCTACCCAGCACCACAAAAATATATATAAGTAACATAGATAAACTCTCAATTCTCTGACAAATGTGGCCCTTTAGAATGAACCACTCTGTAAGTCCAGCCAGGCAGGCAGCTTCAGAGGCCATGAGAATACAGCTGCTACCCAGGGCTGGCCCTGGAGCTCCCATGTGCCCCAGCGCTCCGGGATTTCAGTCAGGGTTTCTCAGATGCTTCCCTAAAACCACAGGCTCAGCTTAGGAGCTTCCCTAAGCAGGGCAGAGGGTTCTGGTGGCGTCTGTCTCTCATGTCAACCAGCGCGGCCCCAGCTCTGAGTCCTACGTGTGAGTTTACCCAGGGAAAGGGTCCTGCCGCAGAAGCATCTGTATGCACACTCCAGGCTTTCTATGTCTGTATCTTGCAGGAGCTCAGGTTCCAAAATAAGGTCAGGTTGTGACAGCCCAGTTGTGCTTCCACCGCTGCCAATGCCACCGTAGGGGCTGTGTCAGGCCCTAGCCCAGAACAAGTGGCTTCTGCATGTCACACTGCTGCCCTTGGAGCTTGCCAGGAACATCTTTTTCTCAGTTACTACCTGATTTTGTCTGTCTTCGAGCCACTGCAGTGAGATTCCAGGAGAGGGCAGGAGGTTCTCCCTATGGGACAGAGGCTCTGGGGTCCGTGGGGCAACTCCCAGAGCCAACCTCTGCTGAAGGGCAGGACTCTCAGATGCTCAGACCCAAGGACACCAGGACAAGGGCTGCAGAAAAGCAGGGAGAACGGCTCACAGGAACCAGGGTTGCTGAGGGAGGCTTGGGCCAAGAGCACATGACCAGATGGGAAAATTTTCCACTCTGGGAGTACTTGCCTGGTAGATGCAGGCTCCCAGCCAGTGAAGACCCTGAACTCTGGATGACCCCAGGAACTCTAACAGCCTGAGCCACTTTGCTGATCAACAGCTTGTTTTAACCCACTTTCCTACCCAGGTGCTAGTCTGCTGTGTTAAATAGCAGGATCCTCTTAACCCCCCATTCCAGCCCTTAAAGCACACCTCGGTGATTTCTACCCTTCCTGGCCTGTGGGTAACAAACTGGACTTTGCCATTTCTTTGTTCCCATGGCTTCTGTCCTCGTTCTGTCCTTTGGGTGACCTTCAAAGTCCTGGCCCCCACCCTGAAATTGTACATTCTAGAAACCTCTGCCAGGAACATCCTTTCCCCAGTTCCTGCCAAGACCAGGAGCTTAAGTCTCAGCTCTGGGGGGGTAAGGGAAGGTGGGCCTGGGAGGAGGAGGAGGCCGCTTCCCTTCTCTCTTACCTGTGCTGTCACCAGGCCGGCTGCTCTCCATCCCTGGAGCTCTCAGACGGCGTCAGCACTGGCTGGGGCCCTGCCCTGCCATCTAGGGGTGAGATGAAAGCGAAGAGAATCAGCCTACAGGAGGAGGACAATACCGAGTTTCCCAGGCAGTAGAATGCATGACCTTTTTCCCAAGAGCTTTTCTATTCATGGCCTCAGTTCAGATGTAGAGGGACTCTATTTGCACACATACCTGCTGGACTGGTAAAAATAGCCTAATTCCTGTTGTTTAAAGAGGAAATAGGGAGCTGGGGATTTAGCTTAGTGGTATAAGCACCAGCCTGGCAAGCGTGAGGTTGTGAGTTCGGTCCCCAGTACCATGAATGAATGAATGAATGAATGAATGAATGAATGAATGAATGGCGGAAATAGGCCAGGGAGGATCCTGGACATGCCCAGAGTTGCAGGGTGCCAAGAAGGCAAAACCCCAGGTTTCCTAACTCCTGGGCCAGAATTCACATCCTACATGCGCAACATCAACACACAGTGTGAGAAAGACACACCTGTGAGCAGAAACCTCAGGGAAGGAATGTGGTATTGTTGCAGGCAGCTGAGCTAGAAATGTTGTAGGCAGTGAGACAAGGCTGGGGCCTCGGTGGAGCCAGTGCAGACACCTGGCAGCTTCCCGGAGACTGCCACCTCCTGCTGTGGGCCAGGCCTCAAGACAAAAGGCCAAACAAATGCACCCATATCCTGGGATGGATACCCTAAATAGCTCCCACCCCCCTAGGAAAGACTCACTGCTCCTTAAGAATGCCTGCTTTCTAACTCGACTGGCTTCCCAATTTGTCGTTAATGTAATCAATCAACTTTACCTGAACTATTGATCTTATTGGCTGACTATACTTGTGTCCCTCCTTATGGCCATCTGCCTTGTGAGCTCCCAGTCTTCCCCCACCTTGAACCTATGTTTTACTTTACAAAAGTCCCTGGAAAAAACAGATAATAAATGCACTGGCCACCCTGCTGGGGACCCCCTGCTCGGGACCCCCTTCCTCTCTCTCCAGACAGGGGCTTTCTTTCTCTTGATAAATATATTCTGCTCTTAACCTACGATGTTCCTAAAATTCATTCTTTGATTTTAGAGAACACAAACTTGGGGACATAGTAGGTTGGGAGTTTCCTTCCCCTATATCAGTATGGCCTGGGGCAGAGTGTTTGCCTAGCAAGTACAAGGCCCTGGGTTCCATTCCTGCCACCACCAAAAAAAACAAAAAACAAAACCCACAAAGTACCGCTTAGAAAGCAGAGCAGCCCATGTTTTCTAAGCCAGGGGCCCTTTCAAAGTCCCCATCCATGTTCTACTGCAAGCCCTTCCAGGGCGGAGCACAGCCATCCCGGGATGACAACAATCCGTATTTCCCATTGAGCCCTCAGCATTTTCTTTATTTTATGGCCAAGCTGAATATTTACTGAGGTAGCTGGAGATGTCACCTTCCCAGGGTGGCCATCTCCCACACCTTGATGTACCATTCTTAACCTAACTCCACCAGCCTGGGCCCTCTACCCTCTGACATGCCTTGGCTTTCCTGCCTGTTCCCCACCATCATGAGGACAGCAAGTGCTCATGCTCAGCGCCCAGCCTCCAATGCCCGGGCACTGAACAGATGCATGCAGCTAATAAATGCACTGGCTTTGAGCTGCGGCTCGGAGAAGGTCTCCTTCTGCCCTCTACCTTCATGTGTGGCTGTCCCTCTGAAGGGCACAATGGGGACCGCTGGCTTCCTCACAGATACCCACGCTCCCATTCCTCCCTCCTGCAGGTCCCCTTCCTGAGTCCACTCTAGGAATAGCTACCCAGGTGGAAAACTGGACCCCAGCAGGCATGGTGGTACATGCCTAGAATCCCAGCACTCTGGGAGGCTGAGACAGGAGGATCAGGAGTTTGAGCCCAGGTTGGTCAGTTCAATGACTCAGCAAGATTCTTTCTTTCTTTTTTTTTTTTTTTAAGATTCTGTTTCAAAATTTAAAAAGTGGGGGGAGGCTGGGTATATAGTTTAGCATGCAAGCCCTAGATTCAATCTTCAGTATGCAAAAAACAACATCAAGAAAAAAACTAGACCATGGAAAGAGGTAAAAGAGAGGAGTAGGAATCTAAAGCAAAAACACTTTCGCGGTTGCAAAGGGGGAAAGGGACACCCTCCTTCTTTTCAGAGTACTTTCTTTAGAAACTTCTAATTGTTAAGCCTGACTCGGTCCTTTTGAGCCACTTGTAAATCTTCTGCGAAGCTAAAAGAGCCCCAGGCCAGCTTTACAACACTGGAAGTCCTACCCGGAGCACCTGGGAGCCACTGCTTTTGAGATGTAAACATGCAGGGAGCCAGGCCATCTCCCAGGAGGGCAGAAACCTCTCTCCAGCAGCAACCCTGCTCCAACTTGCAAACTTACCTCTTGTCATAGAAATAGGAATTAATTTTTCTTTTGGACAAGGACCTTGGCTAACAGATGGTCACCAAGTTCCCAGGTGAGTTTAGATGGTGCTGTAAGGCCCCTGTGCTTGAGGGAAAGCCACTGCTTATCTTGGTGGCCATGGTGGCCTCCACTTGGTGATCACCAGGGAGCAAGTCACCTGTGGCTGAAGACTGCCCAAAGTGACATCACATTCTGGTGATGCTTATTAAATTAAAACAATAACAACAAAACTTCTTTTCTTTCTCTCCTTTTGTGGGGAGTGTTTCTAGGTTGGCGAGAGATTGAGTTCAATTACTTCCCAGGCAGGGGGTCGCCCAGTTCCCCTACTGTGCTTTGTCATGGACATGGAAAGCAGAGGTGGCAGCAGCAAGAGGGAGAGCCAGGCCCACCATGCCAGGTGCAACTGGGGGCTGGAGGGGCTCAGACGGCAACCTCAGCTGCCCCCAACCCCCTCCAGCCCCAGTGTGAGCTTCTGCATCCCAGGACAGTGGCCAAGTCCTCTCACCACTTGACTCAACACCCACCTGAAGAGACTCAGAGAACCATGGACAGGGACCACCTCAACATCAAGAGACTCAGGGAGTCAAAGCTGGGGCCACAAATCTGGGGCAGGGTCAGAGGGCCAGGGCAAAGCCTATGCAACATACCTCGGGGTCCCTAAACCAAACCCAAGACAGTCTTGCTTTATCTACCCTGGTTCTAAGAGCTGGTAGTGTCATAGGCAGCTGAGTTAGTTAGAAATACAGGCAGTAAGACAGGGCTGGGTCCTCCAAGGAGCCAGTGCAGGAGCCCAGATACCTTGCAACTATGGGGCAGACAGACACCTCCTGCTGTGGGCCAGGCCTCAAGACAAGACCCATAGCCTAAGGACTGATATTCTAAATTGTTCCCTATCACCCTGACAAAGTCAGGAGTCACCCTCCCAGCCCCCTAGAGAAGGGTCACTGCTCTAAAAATGCCTGCTTTCTATGTGACTCCTGCCCCCATTTGTCCCCAATTTAATCAATTTTACCTGAACTATTAATCTTATTAGCTAACCATAGTTCTGTCCCACCTTACGCCCATCTGCCTTTTGAGTTCCCAGTTTTCCCCCACCTTAAACCTATCTCACCTCATGATTTTACTCTATAAAAGTCCCTTGAAAAGGTAGACTCCCTGGCAACCTGCTCGGGACCCCTTCTATCCCTCTCAGACAGAAGCTTTCTTTCTCTCAACAAACATATTCTGTTCTTAACCTCCATTGTTCCTAAAATTCGTACTTCGATTTTAGAAAACACAATCTTGTACTGGACATAGTAGGTTAAGAGTTTCATTCCCCTGTATCAGTAGGTCCTCAAAGTTGCCTCCTGTGACATCTGGTGGTCTCCCCTGTCCACGGCATGAAGAACAGCCCAATGCAGGAACAGAAGGTCCCAACAGGATGAAATGAGAAAAGAGTGGACACGCAGAAGACATGTGTGGACAGGCAGCTATGCCTCTAGGGACCTGTGTCTACCTGTGTTCTCAGGCAGATCTTTGGGCCACACCTGGGCATGCCAAGCCAAGGACAGTGCCTCTGTGTGGATACCCATTCTGGCTCCTCCATGCCGCCTTCTCTGCAATTCTGTTCTTGGCTGCCTGGTTTGTACCTGCTCAACCCCAGCCTGACACATCTCACAGCTGCCAGGAAGGACCCCGAAGAAGCAGGCTACCCTGCAGACCCAGGAAGGACCCCGAAGAAGCAGGCTACCCTGCAGACCCAGGAGTATGCACCCTGCATGTCTGAAGACAGCCTGTCACATAGGCCCAGGTCCTACCTCCCCACAACAGAGTCTCCCAGTCACCTCCCACTTTCTCCTGCCCGTCTTCCCTGGACCAGACCACAGCTGGGTAAGAAGCCCTCAGACAGAAGGCCCAGCTGCTCTGACAACTGGGAGCTGCATGGAGAGGAGGTGGGGGCTGCAGCAGGTGGTGAGGTCCAGGCCAGGAAGGCTGACAAAGGGCTTCAGTGTCAGCAGAAACTTGGCAGCTGGGGTGAGGAGCAAGGCCAAGGCCAGGGCCTCAGAGAGGCAGCTTGGAGACCTGTCCAAGTCTCTGTTTATCCCCAGATCCCGTGCCTAGAACAGCTCAGGGCCCAGGAAAGGAAGTGGAGAGTTACCCGCGCATCCTTTGCCACCAGCAAGACATGACAGTGCCTTTATTATAGACAGCCGAGTAAGTCAGACAGGGCCAGGCCCTCGAAGGAGTCAGTGCAGCGGAGAACACAGTGTGACTGTGGCTGGAGGTGGAGCTGTCAGAGGCCAGGCCTCTCCCAGGGATAAGAAATAAAGATTATACTATAACTGACATCACTTGGCCCAATAAGACCTAAGTAGACATCAGTCACCCTTGTGGGTGACCAAGACCTCCTGACCATCCCTTCCTAAAAAGCTCTGTGCTGCCTCCACATACACTTGCCCTATGACCTGCTTTCCTATTGGACCACTACCGCCTAAGCGGCTATACTTATAATCTTCTCGGCTGACCATAGTTTTGACCCACGTGTACCCACCTTGTAATTTTGCTCTATAAAACTTCCTTTGAGAAGTGGGCTCGTTGGCAACCCACTGTGGGGTCCACTGCTGTATGTCAGGAGTTACCTCTCTCAATAAACTTTTCCTACTCTTAACTGCTGTTGTCCCTTAGGATTTATTGTTCCATTTTGGTGAACATGAACTTGGTGTGTCTGACAGTGAACAGGTGGGGAGTTAGAGTATTTGCCCTTTATCACCTGCACCAGGAGGCATGGTCTCACCTTACTTTGGTTCTGCTTTCTCTGCACATTCCCTGCCAGCCATGTCAGCATCTGCAAGGTGACAGGAGAGGACAGCCAGTTCAACACCCATGGGCTACTACCTGCTGGGGACCACCCATGCCCAGCACATCGCCTATATCATCCCGCAGCTAAGGAGATAATAGCTCAGAAAAGATCATTTAGTCAAGTTCACACAGTCGGTAAGTGCTGGAGCCAGGACCAAGTTGGGGGACCCTGCCCAGCCTGGTGCTCTCTTGGTGACCTTGTCATCTCCAAACAGATACCATGTGACATACTCCTGGGCCACCTGTGGTCAAGACAACTTTCAACTACCCCTTGATTTCAGAGGTTTGGCTTTGATAGCCACATAAACATTTAAATTCAAATAAATTAAACTTAAAATTCAGTTTTCTATTCACACTGGCCACACTGGCCTGCTTGTCAGCAACCTGTGGCCAGTAATGGGTGGTCAAGGTTAGTCGAATCTTCCTGAAAAGCAAGGTTCAGGAAGGCAGGGACAATGCCCTGCCCAATCCTGATAAACAGGTACTCAATCTACACAGAATTGATTCATTAAACAAATGGAGGACTCTGAGAGGTCACTGTTGCAGCCCCTGACATTTGTCACAAACAACAAATCCCTCAGGATGAGCCAATGTCCCAAGCCTGGGAAATGGGTTTCAAGAACAACAGTGATGTTGTCACTTTATTTATTTATTATCAGTACCAGGAACTGAACTCACGACTGCATGCTTGCAGGCGCTTATGCTGCTGAGCTAAATCCCCAGCCCCTTATGTTGTCACTTTAAATGTATGACTGACAGCACACAGGAAACAAATGGAAACAGGGGTGAACTCACTCACCCTGACACAGTCCCATAGAAATCTGGCTAAGCAAAGGACAGTCCAAAGACACAAAAATACAGACACAAAAATACAGACACAGCCAGGTATGGTGGCCTGCAATCCCAGCACCATTCAGGAGGATGGAAAGTTGGAGTCCAGCCTGAGAAACAACCCTGTCTTAAAATTTTAATAAAGGGGGCGGGAACATGCTGGAGATTTAGCCCCGTGTCAAGGCCTTGAGTTGAATTCCCAATATCAGAGAGAAAAACAACATTCACATGACATCCGTAGTACAGTGTTGTAATCATTCTATTTTATTATTGGTTATTGTTATTCTCCCACTGTGCCTGATTTATAAATTAAATTTTATCATAGGTGGATATGAACTGTGTAGGAGAACCAGTAAATGCAGGGTTCAGTACTATCCACGAGGGTCTCAAGGAGGGCTAGTGTATCTGTAAATACAGGGAATCTAAGATTTTAAAACTCAAAGACACACACATCACAAGCACACTAATGTGCCAATGGGAACCATGTTGGCAAAGAGCCTTCCACAGTACTCATGAGTCTGTCAGGACAGTGATCTCAAAGGTCCAAAGGCCCCTTGCCCTATGAAATAGAACTCAGGGACATGGGCTGAAGCACCATATCCATAGAGGGCCAGGAAGCTTTGGGCAGTCACCACTTAGGTTACCTGGGCTTGGGGGAAAGGGTGGGAATCGGGAGCCCTAAGCCCACCTGTCACTAACCCACTGCTGGTCCCTGACAAGTCACTTCAGCCCCCTGAGCCTCAGGTTCCGGAGTGGAGGTGACCCAAAGCGCTTTCTCCAAGCGTTGGCTACAAGCATCAAACAAGGCCGTGACCCTTTCCAAACCCTATAATCAGTGTGTCCTCTCTCCCTTTCTGAGAACACCCCCCCACACCCCCCCCACACACACCCCTTACATACCTCACTGCTTCTCAGCCTTCCTGAGCCATGATGCCTTCCAGCCCATTCCAAATCCTCAGAAGCCCTCAACAGGCCACGGTAATCTCCAACTCCATCAGGCCTTGAGCGGGAAGAGGGTGGCCACAGCTACCCCTGTGATCCTGTCTGCAGAATCCTCTGCCTAACAAAGCAATTTATGTCCCATATATAGACCCTGTACAGATCGGGTGGCCTCCAGCCCCCACCCCAGCATCAGGCATGCCCAGCCCCCACCTCCATGGCTCCCACCCCCACATCACTCACCCTGTTCCTCTACACCCTGAAACTGCCAGATCTTTCCCATCACAGAATGCAAACAGTTCACACCAACAGTCCTTCCCACAAACACCATTTTAATGAGTCCCAAGATCGCCCACTGCCCATGAGGGTTCAAGGCTCATTTTTTCTCACTGGGAAGACTTTAACAATTCTGTGACTTACCTTGCTCCCCTCAATTCATTCACCACCCAGGACCCAAACCAATTTTTCTAAAATTGAAATCTGGACATTACTCCCTTAGGTGGTCATTCACTTTTAGTTTAAAAAAATTTTTGGCATAAAAAAAAATAATTTGGCATGCACATTAAAAACTTGGCCTCTGGTCACCTCTTTCCATGGCACCCTAACATACACTAACACCTCCCAATCGGAAGCCTGTGACAGGTCCTGGGATGGTCTTGCTTGGCTCTTCAGCTCAGCCCAGACAGGAGCAGTTTGCCCAGGAAGCCTTTGTGAATCCACGGCGCTGCCCATAGCCTGTTCTGTTTGACCTGAGCACCATCCAACCCTATGGAGTTCCACGGAAAGGCTGTCATTACTGGTGCTGCTGTCTCCACATCCAGGTGACAGGTAGGTGTCTTAACTAGGGATGTTGCTCTCTCCTCAGTACCCACTACAAACTCTGTGTGAGGTAAACCAGTGCTAAACATAGTTGTAAAGAACCATGGGAATTAAAAAAAAAAAAATTGCAGTCCAAAATAGAGTAGAAGCACGGAATCACGGAGCCTTGGAGCTGAAAGAAGACAAATGCCATCTATCTCTTCATCTTACTGATGAACACTGGGAATCCGAAAGGATATTAGCAGTGGACCCAGGACTGTCACTAGCCTCCACCTCTGGGACTTTAACCACACCCAGTCCCAGGCTCTGCTAGTCTCCATCTTGCCCAAAGGGCTGCAAGAGGCAGCATCTCCACACCGCCCCACTTTACAGAGGAAGGAGCCCCTCCCCTTCACATCCCACCAGACCAGGCTGTTCATTTTACCAGAATGGGTGTATGGGGATCCCCCACCCTGACACACACAGTTGCAACTTTTGCGTTTCTTCCCGCTGTTTCTTTCTCCACCCCCAATCTGTATCGCCGCTCCTGCAATCATGCATTTATTGAGCACCCTACTATGAGTCCTTTTCGCCCAGGGGCTCCTAACCCAGAAACGGGCTTATCCAGGAGGCGGACCCGGGTAGGGAACTCAAGACAACCGGGCAGCTAAGAGGGGGACGGCGGGGACACCCCATCCCTGGCCCTCCCTCCGGTCCGCAAGGCCCGCACCCACACCCGCCCATTCGAGTGGGCTGGACAAAGTTTGGGGCCCGGGGCACGCAGGATCACGCGGGGGGTCCCGGAGTTCCCCCCATCACCCAGCTGGGTGGAGCGGCGCGGGAAGGAGAGGGGTCGGCGCCGGGTCACCGCTCGCCCTGCCCCTCCCTGCCCGAAATGCAGAGGGAGTGGAGGGAAGGGGCCGGGGCAATAAATACCTTTGACTTTGTAGCTAAGGTTAACGGAAAGGCCTCCCCGGGGGCGACTCGGGCACCCGGCTCCCGGTCCTAGCCAGTCCCGGGGCAGGCGGGGCGGGCACGCGAACCTGATTGGATAGTGGGCCTGGCCGTCCCCCCCCCCCGGGTCGTCCGGCCACACGATTGGCTGTGAGACTCAGATGACCCGCCCGGCCCTATCGGAGCAGCCCGCGGGGCGGCCCCTTTGTTCTCCCGAGCCAATAGCCGGGGGTGGGGAGCTGACCCCGGCCTGCAAGCGCGCGCGGGGAGCGCTTGCGCTGCTGCTCTGCTGCGGGATTAGGTCGCGTTCGCCACCGCCGCTCAAGTACCTGCCAGACTTTACGCTCCCGTTTCCCGCACATGAGCATGTTAAGGTCTGAAGTCGGGGCGCACGAGCCCGTGTAATTGTTAAGGTGCTGGGAAGCCGCCGTCTCTGGGGCTTCCTCCAGGCTCTGGCCTTGTGATGCGGCCAGGTGAACGCGCCTCCCGTGTGCACCTTGCGGTGCCGCTGGCCCAAAGCCCCGCGGCGCGCAGTGACCGAGCGACATGATAAACGGGTGCTTAAAGTCCTGTATTAGGGGCCGTGGCAGGGTTGTTCCGATTTTACAGCTCACCATGGCTCAGATGAGAATAATCCTTTTCTAGCTGCCAACCATACCAGACTTTGTGCCAGCTCCAGTGTTGGTTTCCCTGAGACAGGACAAAGTGTTTTCGCACCTACCTGGGCCCTTGGGGAGGGTCCTCAAAGGGGACAAAGTGGGTCGCCTCCCGCTGACAGGAGCAAACAAGCCGGTGGACCTGTTGCCGACCAGGCAGCAGCTGCTCAGCAGAGCCACGGGCCTGGCTGTTCTTGGGCCACAAAGCCCAGTGCAAACGGACAGATTGTCCATTTTGCCATTAACTTTGCATAGTTTTCACATATTTTTCTTCCTCTGGGCTTTGGCTTATTTTTTAGTTTTCTAGTTGCCTCCATACTTTATTGACTTCTCTTACATTTGGTTTTAAGCCTGTAGGAGCACGTGTAAAGTTCTACATAAAGCTCTCCACAGAGCCCACATGTGACATGTCAACCCCTGGAGTCTCATCCTGTGATTACTTTCTAGCATACTTGGCGAGGGCTACACAGAGGTGTGTGGGAATCACTCCTCAGAAACCAGTGTTGTGGTCCTGTCAGTGTTGTGGTCCTAGGGCAGGAGGATCACATGAGGTGATGTAGGGGAACTTCTCTGCCACAACCCGCACAAATAGTGGTTATTCTGAAGCACTAGCCTGTGCTGGGTGCCAGGGATGAGCGCAGAGATCACTGACACTGGCACTATAACAAAAAACCAAACCAAACCAAAACAGCCTCTGCACCTGACAGAAACAGGCACTCAAATTTGCGCGAAACCCCCAGTGCTGGGAGATGTACAAAGTGCGGGACCAGCATTAAGCAGCCAGGGAGGTTCAATGGCAAGGTAACATCAGCCCTTTCCTCCTAGTAGCTGGTGACCGACACCTGACTCCTGTCTGTGGGGTCCACACGTGTGGGGTGTGTAAGCGGACTGCCACCTCTGCTGCTCAGAATTGCGGCTCCTCCAACTCCTTTCTCATGAGCTGTTGGCCCTCTAGGAAAAGGAACATGCCCCAGCCGACCAGTTCTAAAACCAAATCTTTATTCTCTAATTTGAAAAGGAAGGTAAACGGTTGTTCTGTTTAGATCCAGAAGATAGAACAAGGCCCAACAGGTAGAAATGATAGGAAAGCAGACTTCAATCATCATAAAGAGGAATTTCTAACAATGAGAATCATCCTATGACAGACCCAGGGCCTCAGTACTCAGGCAGACTGCCATCCACATGCTGCAAAGGCTGCAAAGGAAACGCACCAGGACCTTCCCTTGGGCTGCACCTAGAGGCCTGTGCTTCCCATAACACAGTGAGCTCTGGATCACCAGGAGGTCAGGCAAAACAGCCAGGAAAGCCCTCAGCACTAGTGGGGGCAGGAGACAGAGCCAGACGGGATTTTCAGGGAGGAAGGGGGTGGACTTGCTAACGTGGGCCTCTCCAAGTCTGGGATTTTATGCAGGGGCAGCAGGGAAGGGGACAAGTAAGCGCAGGCTGGCCTCACCTAAATGCTGAAAAAAAGCCCTGTGCTCAGCCAGCACGTTCTCAAAGTGTACCCAGCTAATCCATTGGCCCTCCCCCCTTCGTGAATGCTCATTTACTAAGGACTGTTCTACACCTACTTCCAAAAATGACCTGAAGAAACTCATAGTAAAGACTGGGACATTAAGGCGTTAACACCAGAGGATGGAGCAGCTTCCTTCCCACTGGTGGCTCCTCTAGCCAGGGCTTTAAGGGTAGATGGAGCTGCTATTGCTACGTTTTCAGAGCACAGGACAGTCAAGATGGAACCTTAGGAACGCGAGCTGGACACTGGGTCCCTTGGCTCCGACAGGGGTTCCCTGCCCACCGGATTGACTCCAGCAGGGCCAGCTCACTCGGCCTCTCTTATCCTTTCTGGGATTCCCACTGCCTCTTCCACCAGCACCCAGGCAGGCACCTTGGGCCGGTGCCTCACTCCTGTCATGAAGGTGGCCCGCAGCCGCTCTCAGACATCGTGCTTCTTCTGGTGGGTCAGGAGTCGCTCTTCATCGTCAAAGGTCTGGCCGCAGATGGCGCAGCAGAAGGCGCCATCGCGGATGTGGCTCTTGCGGTGGGTGATGAGGTTGGACTTCTGGCTGAAGCTGCGGTCACAGTCAGGGCAGGCGTAGGGCCTCTCGCCAGTGTGGATGCGCCGGTGGGACACCAGGTTGGACTTCTGGCTGAACGCTTTGCCACACTCGGGACAGACGTAGGGCTTCTCGCCGGTGTGGATGCGCCGGTGCGCGGCCAGGTAGGGCTTGTGTCGGAAGGCCTTGCCGCAGTCAGGGCAAACAAAGGGCCGCTCGGGGGCGTGGTCGCGCCGGTGGGCTGCCAGGTGGCTGCCCTGGGAGAAGCGGCGGCCACACTCCTCGCAAGCAAAGGGCCGCTCGCCAGAGTGCACGCGTGAATGTGCCACCAGGTGCGTCTTCTTGCCGAAGTTCTTCCCGCACTCTGCGCAGGGGAAGGGCCGCTCACCGCTGTGCTGCCGCTGATGCGCACGAAGGAAGCGCTCCAGGCGGAAGCTGCGCCCACAGTCGGCACAGCTGTACAGGGACGGGGGCGCCTCCACCTGGTCCCGCGGGAGCTCCAGGGGGACTTCAGGCATAGCTCCCGCCGCAGCCTCCGGGGCCGGCTTCTCAGGGCGCGGCTCCACTGTGGGGTCCGGGGCCACGGTTGGAACCTGGGGGCTCCTTGTACCCAAGGCAGCCTGTGTGCAGCCCTCGGACCGCTTGTGGATCTTGCTGTGCGACAACAGGTTGGGTTTGTGCCGGAAGCGGCGGCCGCACTCCGTGCACGGGTAGGGCTTCTCACCAGTGTGGATGCGACGGTGCGAGGTCAGGTACGGCTTGTTGGTGAAACGCTTCCCGCATTCAGGGCACTGGTGCGGCCGCTCGCCTGTGTGTACTCGGCGGTGGGCGATCAGGTTGGGCTTGTGGCGGAAGCGCTTGCCACAGCAGGCACACTGGAAGGGCCTGTCCACCGCGTCTCCACCTGGTCTGGGAGCTGTCACTGCTGGGCGCCCTCGGGGCCTCGGGCTCAGAGCCTTGGCTGCGGCCTCCTCCAGTGCCTCAGCCACATGCACCCGCTTGTGAGCAACCAGCTGGTCCCACTGGGCAAAGCTCCTGCCACAGTTGCCGCAGATGAAGGGCCGGGCCTCAGGGGCAGGGGGGTGGTGCCTCCGCAGATGAGCCCGGAGCTGCTTTTGTCGCCAGAAGCGTCTCTCACATTCAGGGCAAGCAATAGGTCTCTTTGCAACCGAGTGTGCCTGCAGATGCATAACCAGGGCCACCCAGCCTCGGAAACTCCGCCCACAGAGGTGGCAGGTGAAGCCCATGTCTGAGGTGGCAGCAGCATGAACCTGGCAGTGCAGTGCTAAGAATGGGGCATGGCGGAAGCGTCGCCCACACTCAGCACAGGGCAGGGGCAGCCGGGCTTGGCACTGTCGGGTGTGAAGCCATAGGGCTACCCAGCTTGAGAAGTGCCTTCGACAGTGGGCACAGCGATGGCCCTTGCCAGGGGCTGGGCCGCCTGGTTGGACCACTAGAGTGGCACGGTGCCTCAGCCTGCTGGACTCCTTCTCCAGGGTCTGGGGTGACTCCTGGGATGGCCCAGAAAGGAGTCGAGGCGGGGCTGGGCCCATGGCCATGGAGCCCCGGCAGCGCTGTTCCAGCATGGGTTCTTCCTCTGCTGGGGGTGGAAAAACAGAGTCACTCCAGGAACAGTCAGCTCTCCTCTCTGAGAGCAGCTTACCCTCCACAAACTCCCAGGGCCTTTGCCTCTAATCTAGGCTATCCCACTTCCTTGTGTATTAGATATAATTTTAATTTCTAGATAACACTTCAAAATTGTGTCTTACATATGCATTGCCCTGAAAATGCAGGGGAGACTTTGACACTACTCATAGCAGTTACTCCCGTGTTGGCTGCACTAACATCCTGGCCACAGAACTCACCAGAAAACATCTCCCTACAGTGTCTTGGGCTTTTGCAAGGCTTCCCCCATTGCCCTCTGTGTGTGCCTGCACGTGCCTATTGCCACATCTCAGGGCACAGCAGCCTGGTGAGGCCCACGGAGCAGACACTGAGCTCCCTGCCTGACAGATGAAGCAAGTGGGAGGCATCAAAGGCAACAGTAAACCAAAAACAGAACCAAGACTGGGGCATAGCTCTTCTAAGCCCCCAGGCCACTACTGTTTCCTCTAAACACCTGGGTTTACACAGATACAGCAAAACTTGCCAACCTCTTTCATTCTTGCCAACCCACAGGAGAGGGACTTTCAGCTTCACGAGCCTCAGGGTCACAGCCTACAGCATGAATGAGAAGAAAACAGCCTCTCTGGGGGGTGGGGGGAGGGCTCGGCAACCCTCCCAGCACTGCCTACAGCCAGGCCACTGCCTGTCCAGACTGCTCACATTCTGCCCGGCTACCCTCCTCCACCAACCTGCGTTCAGGCAAAGGTAAACTGTCTTGAATCCAAGAACACCCACTACCTACTGCCCTGGGGGCTCCCAATCCTTGGCTCTGCCTCTTTTGGGGTAAGGTAGATTCCTGGGGCAAGTGAAGGGGAAGGGAAAATGAGATTGGAATCTCTGTCCCTTGCTTGATGCTGCCCCAACCTAGCCAGGGGCTGCCCCTCATTCGCCTCCACAGAATGAGGTCAGAGTAGTGGTTGGACTCCTGAGGGACCTCCAGGGCCTGCTCACAGGCTCCAGGCAGACATCCTCCTGCATTCCCTACAGCCTGTTCTTCTGGGGGAATGCTGACGTGATTCATCCCCAGCGCCTGAGTGCAGCAAAGATCCCCCGAGACATGGAAAGGGACCCTTACACATACACACAAACACACACGCATCCTTTCCCTGTGCCAGGATCCGACGTATAGGGGGGAATTTGCTGGGCTTTGCGTGCTTTGGGAACACAACAAAGCCGGACCCTACCCTGGAAACTGCAGAGCTGGGGATGAGGCTTTCTCCAGCTCTTCCTGGGGATGTTCCCGAGGATACTTCTGCGGCTGCAGCGCCTGCTTCGACCCACACTCCGATAGCCCCCGGATGTTAGAGAAAACTGTAGCAATAAAGACACCCCTACCCCCATGGCACAGCTCAGACCTCTGAAAGCAGAGAGGCCAGCCTTACCTGCGGGAAGGGGAGAGAAAACACGTGTGAGGCTCTGCGCTCCCCGAGAGCGGTCATCTTTGTGTCACGAGCCCAACCCTCCCCCCACGAAGCTACGGGCTCCGGCCTTTAAACCTGGCAGAATGACCTTAATGGAGACTGGCTGCATAACTAAATGTGGCCCTCTGTAACGGAACCACACTGCTGCACTTGGGAGTCACCTTCCTTGGTAAGGTCAGTGCGAATTCTCCATTCTCCGGGGTCTTTTCCTGGAGGCCAATGGCCGGCCTAGGGTAATAACTCCAGGATCCCTGCTGGCTCTCCCCACTCCCGCCCCAGTACTCCCAGCAGAAATTCCAGGCCTGCTTCCCAAGGGGGCTGCACAGGGCACGCCAGCGTGACCAGGACTCGGCCAAAACCCCCTCCAACATCCTGTATGGCCGAGGGTGGCAGGCAGCCCACACCCCCCTTTTGTATTGGTGCGTGTCCATGGTCCGCGGGCACACGGGTCCCGCTCCTGCAAGTAGCCATTAGGGGTCCCACACACTGCGCAGCCCATGGAGCCTGTGCGCAGGTGCGCGCGCCCCCCGCCGCGCTCCCCCAAAGCCGCGCACCTCGCGGTCACGCGCCCTGCAGGCGGAGTCGCCCCCGCGGTGCCCCCGAACCCCCATACCTCTCCTGAGGGCCGTGCCGGGGCGCGGCGCCCGTCCATGGAGCTCAAGGCCGGCCTCCGCGGCCCGCTCCCCGCCCCGCCGCGGAGACAGCGGCAGGTTCGAGTTCAAACAGCCAGGCCCGTCCCTAACCTCCCCCCACCACCGGGTTCCCAGCGCCACGTGACTACAGGAGCTGCGGAGGGTCATTCGCCGGCTCTGCGGCCGTGGCCTGGGGGTGGGGCGGCCGGGTCGTCCGCGCTGCTACTGGGTACTGCTGCCGGGCTCCCCCGGCGAGCGCCCGGGAGGGGCCTGCTTTCGTCGCCATGGCGACCCTCGCTAGGTTTCCACTACAGGCCAGAGCTCAAGTTTCGCTACCCTTTGTCCCTGCAGAGGACGTGCGCCTGCAGGCGACCACATGGCCGGCCTGTGGCCCCTGGGTCGGGCGCCTCCGCACGAATTTGTTAGAGGCTCAGAGGCTGTGGGCGCAGCGCAGTGTCGCGCCTCTGGCTTTTCCCAAGCCACGCGCAAGACGGACACGGGACGACCGCAGCGCACCTGAAGCCTGCAGCTTCGTGTGCGTGCTCCAGAGTGGAGACTAAAAGCGCTCGACCCTGTGGACTTTGGAACCAAGGTCCTGGAGTACAAAAACTAAGCGAGGACACGAGTTGCCCGGCTCCGCATGACTGCGGGCCAGGCGCAGGGCGAAGGCCAAAGGGTCAATTGCTCGCCGGGTCACTGCACCTAGCGACGCGCGCAGCCAGGGTGGCGTCTGCCCAGGCAGGTGCGAGCCTGCGCCAGAACCCCGTGATTCACGTTAGCAGGTGGCTTGGCTTTGCCGGGGTTTCTGGGTTATTATATTTTCATGTCCTTTCATGCTTTCAACAAGGGCAATTTTTGAATTGTACAATTATTTTAAAAACATTTTTCCCATCTGTTGCATAAATAGGAAATAAAGGAACATCAAAATCTGCTTTTACCTAGAGTGAATTATATTTGATATTTTGGCATGTGTCCTCCAGTGTTTTCATTGTACATATCCATTTCATCTTTGGCATACTTGAGGAAATGCCTTGTAGAAACACATTCTGCCTTTTTCAGTATTGTGAATTTTTTCCCCATTTAGTTAAATATTTTAGAACATGATTCTTAATAGCTACACAAACATACAAGTAGAAATTTTTTCAGTACAGAAGATACAATCTAGAGCCTTTATTTACCCTGAACTACATCCCAGCCTTTAAAGTTTTGTTTGTTAGACAGGCACTTGCTAAATTGCCAGCTGGGCTCGAACTTGAAATCCTTGTGTCTCAGCCTCCCAGAGTACTGGGGTTACAGGCATGTGCCACCATGCCCAACAAATTTTTTGTTTTTCTATATCCTGTTTATCTTTCACACCCAATTTCAAAATTCAGGAAGTAGAAAACTGATGGGTTAAAAACAAGGTATATTTTTAAATATTTTCTAAACTACCAGGAAAATATTTTAGTTTTTTCCTGAGACATGACCATTTTTCTGTAGCCCTGACTACACAGGCTGTTTTTTCAAGTCTGATTAACATGGCTATTTCTTTTTTCTTTTTTTTGTGGAACCAGGGATCAAACTCACAGCCTTGCACATGCTGAGCAGGTGCTTATGCCGCTGAGCTAAATCCCCAGCCCCAGCATGGCTTTCTTACTGTTTTGATTTTCCTTGTAGTAGTTACCTGGATTGTTTTTTTCACATGGTTATTCCCGATGTGTGTTCTCTTTATAAATTTGTTTTTGTCCCTTTGCCCAGTCTTATGGTTGCTCATTTTACAAGCCAAGAAGCTAGTTTTATTCAGGAGCATATACGTAAGTAAAGGTGTTAGCTACTCATCATGAATGTAGTAAACATTTTCCCCCAGATTGCATTTTTAACTTTTGAGGGGGGTTTTGGGGAGTGAGAAAATTTTTGTTTTGTGTGCTGAAACCCCACAGTCTTTTATGATGTTTGTCTTTAGATTTACGTATAGGGAGGCCACATCCACCCCAAATTACAGTTTATGTTTGTCGTTTTATCACAGAATGTAAGTTTTAATACCTACCTAGCAGTTTAAGTATTACACTCAGGAAAGACTGTTTTGTTTGTTTTCACTTGTTTTTCGAAACTTCTTGACTAGAACCACTCATTTAATCTTCCAAATGAACTTTAGAGTTTCTTGTCAATGTTTTTAAAATCCTGTTGGCATTTAAGAGAATGAAGATTTGTGCCCCTGCATTTACTGAGGTCTTATTTACCTTTTACAATCAAGTTGTTATTTGGTTATTAAATGTGTACATTTTATGCTTTTCATAAAATTAAATTCACAAACATTAAAAAAAAGACTTTGTCATATAATTTGGAAGTTAGAGAAAATATGGTCACAGCATATTGTAGAACATATGTCCAGTTTGGAGATTACACAAGAATAGATTTTTTTTTTCTTTTTCTTTTTTTTGTACCGGGGGTCGAACTCACAACCTCACGCTTCCCAGGCGACCACTTCTGCCACTGAGCTAAATCCCTGGCAAGAATAGATTTTTTTTGCAATGAGAAAAATCCTTGAGTTTTTACCTAAATGCTTTGTCATAAGAGATAAACCTTAGGGAGTCTTTGTTTTGTGTCAGGCATGGTGATCAACTCTTCAAACACTTATTTATTTATCTATTTATTTAGTGGTCTTGAGAGTTGAACTCAGGGCCTTTACACTAAATAACATCCCCAGACCTTTTAAAAAACTTCTTAAATTTTTATTTTGACACAGGATCTTGCTAAATCATTAAGCTGCTGAGGCTGGGCTTGAATTTGTAAGCCTTCTGCTGCAGCTTCCCAGAGGATCACAGGCATGGGCCACCATGCCCAGCACACATCTCATTTAATTCTTTCAGCAACTTTATGAAACATACTCCTCTGGTCCGCGTGTTACAAATGAAACAATTAATTAGAGATATTAAGGCATTTACCTGACGCCACACAACCACATGGTGGCAGTTTTGAATCTGATTGATGCCACTCATTTGGTCACTGTTAACTGCCATTGTCATAGCATGGGGAAAGCGCAGACAAAGGGAGAAACCCTGGGGTTACCAAGTGAGGCACACTGTGATGCTGCTTGGTCTACTTGGCTCCTGCCTTACTGCAGGAGCCCTAGAGAGGAATTCCCACCATCGAGAGACATCTTCATGGTCTCTCTCAGCAGAAAAGTGCTTTACTTAAACAAGACACTAAACTGCTCCCTCTCCCTTCAACCCCCACTAGAAAAATTATCTCCTCTCCTAGCAACAGGCCAAACATCAGCTTTAACTTCCTCTTTTGGCCTCACCATAGGAAATAAGTATAACTGCCTGGCCACGGAGGGAGGAAATGGGTGGCAAGGAAGCTGTGGAGGGACCCTGAGCCTTCCTGTGCCACCCACAGAGTTAAGTAGGACGTTGGTGTGTCTTGGAGACAGGTGTATGGAGGGATGGGACAGCAACCAAATGGCCAAGAGACCGTCTCAGCTTTTGTCTCTCTCTCTTTTTTTTTTGGCACTGGGGATCAAACTCATGACCTTGTGCTTGCCAGGCAGGTGCTTATGCCACTGAGCTAAATCCCTGGCCCTCAGCTTTTAATACACTTCCTGGAGAAAGGAGAGAGCTGGGCAGGGTAGGGTGCTGTCTTTCTCACTGTTAGGACGAAATACCTGACACCCCAAGTTAAAATGAAGAGAGGTCATTGTGCTCACAGTTGGTAGAAGTTTCAGTCCTAGTCAGCTGGCTCCAAGGTGGGCAACCTGACAGAGGGGCCTGGTGGAGGAGAAGCTGCTCAAGGCATTGTGAACAGGAAGCAGAAAGAGAGACGAAGGGGGCAGAAGGCAGATAGACCCTCCCAGGCCAGACCCTCATGACTCACCTCCTCCAACCGGGCTTTACTTCCCAACATCACACCCAGCAATAAACCCATCACCGGCCTAATCTAGTGTCACACACCCGTGCTCCAGTTATAGCCCAAAAGCCCCATAGTGAGTGCATGAGGCTTGGAGCCCACTTGGTAACAAAAGTTGATAGAGCCCCGGGCACATCTGTCTTCTCCAACAGAGTCTGGTCCGGCTCTTGGATTAGATGGCTGACCAGGTGGGCGTGGCAGGGTCTCCAGAATCCCTCTGTGAAAACAGTGAGTGCTGTTTACCCTCCATCCGGAATAGGGAGACCGCATCCACTTTTCCTGAGTATACAGCCCCAGCCCTCCCCACAGGACTTGTACATCCACTAAGTATTTAATCACTGCCCGCCATTTGCCACTCTGCCAAGTGCTGAACCTCACTGTGACCCCACAGAAATGGTCTGTGCCGTTTTCCATGAGAACAGCTATCAGGAGGCTTTTAACTGTGGTTTAACATTGGAAATAACTCTCAGCTTAGTATTTAACGCAAAGTAAAACCAAATGCTTGTTGGTTTTTGAGTGAGCGACTGTCAAAAAGCTGGAGGAGACTGGAGACCAGAAGAAGATACTCTGGAGCCAGGTGTTTGCAGACAGTTTAGGAGGAGACAGCAGCACATCCCAGCTAATTTGCATGAAGGACAAATCTGGGAGCAGCTTGCGCAGATGACACTCACATAGAATGTCATATACAACCTTGCAAGCTAGGTGACACCGACAGAAACAGCAGGAGACACCAGAATATGCTACCCCAAAACATGAGGGATTGTTGATATAGAAAAGATGACATTAGTGCAAGGCGGGCATGGTAGTGCAGGACTGTAATCCCAGCACTTCGGGAGGCTGAAGCAGGAAGGTACATTGGAGGCCAGTCTGGGCAACTTAGCAAGAACCTATCCCCCCAAAATAGAAAAGGGTTGGGACTGAAGCTCAGTACAAAGGCCTTGGGTTCAGTTCTCAGTACTGCAAGAAGACAAGGATGAGGAAGATGAGGAGGATGAGGAGAACTGTGTGCCCTCACTGGCCTCAGAGCAGACTAAGTATCTGTAAAGACTGGGGAGAATGAGGGTGAGACAGTGAACACAGTGCCGCTGGTCCCTCGCCAGCCTGGAGAGGGTACCAAGACACCCCGCACAGACAAGCTGTACTCTTCTGTCTCCAACTGTCATTTACCTTTCTACAAGTTGCCACCCTTCTGAGGACTCAAGTCATTTTCCTTTGTCTTGTAACTTGCCTAAAAATTCATTGTTCTTTGTTGAAGGTGCCCGCAAGCTGCAATTCAAAGCCACCGCTTTGAGAACTGTTCATTTTCTGGGCGCCTCCAGAGTCCCTGTGAAAGGTACATGATAAGAAACTTGTGTCTTTCTGTGCCTTGCCTCCCTGGCATTCGGGGACTACTCCAGCTAACACCTGTGGGGGTTGAGAACTTCCTCTGGTATTCTTGGCAGATCAGAGAAAACCTTTGCTATGGGCCGGGGTGTAACTCAATGGTGCAATGTTTGACTGTCAGATGCAAGGTCATGGGTTTGAGCACTGGCACTTCAAAGAGAGGAAAAATCTACAGGGAAGTATAACTATGATGGAGTGTGATCTGTCTCCTCCAAAACTCATATTGAGGTATGTTTGACACAATGGCGATTAGAGCATTAGGAGAGATTAAGGCCTTTCCTTCAGGAGAGGGTTGTTACAAAGCAAGGATAATGACTCTGCCTTCCGCCCCCTAGATGCCCACCACACGATGGCATAACACAAGGCCCTCCCCACACTTAGCCTTCAAGCCCTGGGCTTCTGGTCTCCGGAGCCTGGAGCCACAGTAGACCTCTGCCTTTATAAATCCCAAGGCATAGCTATCTGTTTATAACAACAGAAAAGACTAAGACAGCTACTTGCCAAGGTTTATGTGTGGAGTAGAAGGGAGCTTGCTAAATTGTATGGAAATTTTTCAGGAAAAAAAATCAAAGCATTCCTAGTACTGCAATCCTAAAAATATCTTTAAATGCATGAAAGTGTACACAATGTATGGCAAGGCCACAGGCCATGAAAGTAGCTCTTAGCAGGAGGAAATAAGATGTCAACCGCCAAGACCCTGTGGCACAAGCAACAAGGTGCTTTTCTACCACATATCTAGTTACCAGGTCTAATTTGAAAAGAAAAAGAATACAGTTGGTAAAAAGGACACCAGGTAGATAGCTCAGGTTTCCTGCAGAGGGAACAGGTATGTGCGGGTGCCTCGAGGCTGAGAAACTCCTCTGCTGCCCACTCTGGTCACCCCTCGCTGCCACCTGGTCAGCTGCTGCCTCTGTTGCAAGGTCTCTCATAGCTGCAGCCCAATCTCCCTTCCTCTGCCCTGGCCCATGGACACTGACCTTGATGAACTTGACCCTTTTACACGTGAAGAGATCCGATACCTTCCCTACTTAGGGGACTCTGACATTCTGAATGGTATCTAAACTGCCACCACAGCTTGTGAGGCTCCAACCTGGCCTGGTTGCATCTGCCGCCCTAACTCAGTTTCTGTCACCCCTCATTCCTGCTGGACACGGCCCCAGGCATGGTCAGCATTTGCCACGGTCATTGGCCCAATGGTCTCTGTTGGATCATCATGGGCCTCAGCCTTCCCTGGAGTCACTGGTCTGAGTCCCCAGCATCCACTTGAATGAGCCTCCCGAGCTGCCGTAACCAACCTCCATCAGCTTGGTGGTTTAACTCAGTATACGTTTACCCGCATGGAGATCTGGAGCTCGGGCGTCCAGAGGCAAGTTCACTAGGCCAAAATCAAGGTGTCTGTTAGGTTTTGCTTCCCCAGAGACTTGAGAAGGGTCTGCTCCCTCCCCTTTTTTGCTTCTAGAGCTTCGATGTGGAGCTCCTTGGCATACAGCCCTACTGTATGCAATACCAGCAATGCAGTATCCTGCTTCACCTGTCGCTGCGAGTCTGCTGCCATTGACTGTCCTTTCCTCCTCTCTGATAAAGACTTGTGATTGCAGGCAGGGCCCACTTGCATCATCCAAGATAATTCTAAGAGCAGATATGTTATGGTTTATATCTGGGTGTCCCCCAAAGCCTCATGCACTCGTAACAGGGCTTTTGGGAGGTGACGAGATACTGAGTTAGTCCGCTGATGGGTTTATAGTTTATGGGGTGAGGCCTGGCTGGAGGAAGTGGATCCCTGCATACATCCCTCCCTTGCTCCTCTCAGGTTGCCCACCTGGAGCCAGCTGACTGTGAACTGAAACCTCCACCCACTGTGAGCCACCATAAACCTCTCTTCCTTTAACTTGGGGTTGTTGGGTATTTTGTCCCAGCAATGGGAAAATAAGTAAGATTTTAAGATATAAACAAAAATTTAAAAGGTAAGTTTTAATTCTCCTCATTACAAAAAAAGAGGGACTCCCCTATGGCTAACCTTTTTAATTAGAGTCCTTACTTATAATCCTGAACTTTTCCCTGTCCATTTGAGAGGCATGTCAATGTTTTTAAGGCTAAATAAAACTTGCCAGAGTTACAATCCAGGACTATCTTACTCAAAGCCTAGGTGCCAACTTCTTGAGATGTAACCATCAAGAAAGGCGGAGGATAGCCAGGTATGGTGGTGCACGCCTGTAATCCCAGCACTCAGGAGGCTGAGGCAGGAGAATCACAGAGAGTTTGAGGCCAGCATGGGCTATGCAGTGAGTTAAAGACCCGCCTAAACTACATAAGGAGACCCTGTTTCAACAACAATGGCAGGCCAGAATCTGCAAGTTTAACTTCAGCAGGTATGTGGCTGTAGAGTGCACATTTATCTTCTGTCCTGAGAGCTCATTTCCTCTTTGGATAAAGGTAAGTGGCAAACAAGTGTGCTCTCCAGTGAATGTAGGGTGAACCTTGAGCAACACATGATACTGTCTCGACCTCTGGCTTAAGGATCAGTCATCTCTGTTTACATACATAATGGGTTGTGTCTTAGTCTGTTTTGGGCTGCTGTCACAGAATTCCTGAGCCTGGGTATTTTATGAAGAACAGAGGTTTATTATTTGTAATTCTAAAGGCTGGGAAGTCCAAGGTCCACACGTGATGAAGACCTTCTTGCTGTAAAATCTCATGGTGAAAGAAGAGAGGGCCGGGTGAGCCAGGAGGAGAATCAGAGAGCGTGGCCCCCGAGATCCCGTCACGGCCATGCTGGAACCCAGGAGGCTGCACAAAGAAGCCATGCGCCCGCCCTCTTGGTGAGCGCCTTCCTTGGGCGTCAGCCAGGGGCAGGCCCAGTAGTGTCTCCTGTGAGCCTACTGGTGCAAGGGCTTGGAATACAACATCCCGCCCCACCCCCGTAAGCAACTGGGGACAGAGGTCTGAGCATCTCTTGGCAGAATGACTGTATACAATATAGCAAATGGGGGGGGGCTCCTCTATTTTCTCTTTGAGAGCAAGTGTTGTTTTCAGTTTTGATTCATTATGATTAATTGCTTTACTCTGTACCAAATTCTCGGCACTGTCTCAATGGGCTTTGTTCTGTCTTGTTCTGTTGTATTTCTACTACCTTCAAAATAAAATTTGAAAAAAAATAAATAAATTTTTAAAAAAAGATGAGGGAGCCACAGAGCACAAGTGTGCGCACAGAGAGAGAAAGAGGAAGGACAGTGGTCAGGGCCCCAGGCGTCCTTTCATCGGGAACTCTCTCCCAGCAAGTCACCACTGCATGGCTTCATCAAAGGGAGACATTTCTCTGTCTTTGCAATCTCTCCGCAAATTGCCTGGGATGCATGTTTCATTTGAACTGAATGCTCATTCAGAAATGAAACTGTTTTCTTTCTCTTCTGCCTCTGTGGAGAGGTTTTCTAGGTTAACAGGAGATTTTGTTTTTAATTATATTTCCGCCACATAATCTTCTCAAGTCAAAATTCTCATCTTACTTCCATCTGCACAGTGATTTTTGCCATATAAGGTAACATTCCCAGGTAGAAGGGATTAAGAACCTGGTTACCACCAGGCATGGGGGGCACATAGCCTGTAATCTCAGTACTCTCAGGAGGCTGAGCTTCAGGAGGATAGATGTGAGTTCAAAGCTAGCCTGGGCTACAAAAGCAAGTTCAGGCAGCCTGCATTATATAGCAAGAGCTTGTCTCAAGACAAACCAACTTTTGTGAGCAGGTCCTCCGTCTACCTCGTCATCAGTATCTTGCCATCTCCCAGCCTGCTACCCAGCTTTGCAATTTTTTTTTTTTTTTTGTGTGTGTGACAGGGATTGAACTCACAACCTCGCACTTGCCAGGCAGGCGCTTAAGCCACTGAACTAAACCTCTAGCCCTGCAGCTTTGTGATTTCTCATAGCACTATTTGTTTTTTTAATACCAGGAGTCAAACTCATGACCTCGCTCTTGCCAGGCAGGTGCTGTGCCATTGAGCTATATCCCCAACCTCCCCATTTTTTTCTCTTTTTTTGTGCTAGAAATGGAGCCCAGACCCTCTGCACTGAGCTACATCCTCCGCCCTCTCATTTCTTCTTTTGAGTCAAGATCTCACCAGGTTGTGAAGTTTACCATGCTGGACTCAAATTTATGACTCTCTTGCCTCAGCCTCCCACAGTGCTACATAGCACTTATTAATACAGTTATTCATCTACATGACTTCTTCCTCATTTCTTCCACAGTATAAGCCATACGAAGGCTGCTGCGGTGTAAGCGCCACCCCCATGGTTAAGCTAATTGGATTGAACCACACTGAACTGCCTAAGCACTTGTGCACCAGTTCTCAGCAATGGATCTCGGACTGTCAAAACTGCTGCATAAGCAGGGGCTGGGTGTCTGGTCAAGCTCACAGCAAAAGTACTATGTAGAGATTTAAATCAGTACGTGAGTAAGGCCAAGAAGAGGAATTTGGGAAAAAATCTTTCTATTAGTATTTTTTTCCAGTACTGGGGATAGAATCTAGGATTTTACAGTGGACTACAGTCCCAGCCCATTTTAGTTTTTATTTCGAGACAAGGTCTTGTTAAGTTGCCCAGGCTGGACTTAAATTTGGGATCCTCGGGCCTTAGCCTCCCAAGTGCTGGGATTATAGTTGTATGCCCGGCTCTGGGAGAAATCCTAAGTCTATAAATCTCCCCTTTGAGGGACGCTGATTGTATGTAGGTATCAGGCCCTTAAATGTATTCTTTGATCTGGAACATTATTCCAGTCAGAATAGCTGGACTGCAGCACTCTCTAGGGAACCTGTGCTGCTGCGGGGGACCTGACATGGCCAGAGACACACTTTCTCGGCTTCCTGGTGACACAGTCACAACGGTACCTTTTGATGACCCGGTTTTAGGCCTGTGCACTGCCAGGAAAAAGCTACATTCAGTCACCATGGTGATCAATCACGAGGGTGGAAGTCTCTCTCGTTTCCCCCTCAAGGTCCCACCTCATCTGTTCTTCCAGTACCTTGTCACTGTCTACACCCAGCTGGGATCCAGTTAGATCATTTTCAACTTCATTGGAAAGATGGCTGCAGAAGCCGTTGCGAACCCGTTCTTGATTTAGTATGGAAATGGAATGAAATGCTAGACATAAAGAAATGGAAATGGAAAGAAACGGTAGCGGAAGCAGCTGCAATAAATAAGCGATGACAGGCTACTGCAGATGTTCAGGAAAAAATAATCCCACACACCCTTGATCGCCAACGGGCAGGAGGCGGCAGCGGGAGCTCAACGTCTCCTCCTAGCGGCAAGGTGCGTGGCGCGGCCCACGGTGGCGCGTTTGACCTTCAGCGTGGGCTGCGTTCCGACCCCTGTGCCTTAGAAAAGCGCTTTCACTGGGAGGCTGGCATCTGTTAATGCTGCATACGGTGCACGATCCTTGGATCGGTCCATTGGGTTTTCCTGAAAGGTAATTACATACCGGCCCCTAACTTTTGTTTCCTGTGGTATTCAGATGTTAAAGTGCTCCCTGCAGCTCCTAAAGAGCCGTACTTCCTGGCACCTGGGAGGCCCCGCTCTGCACGGGATTAAAAAGCACCATTTCTTGTCCCTATATGTGTAGGTAATGAACGGGATGCAGCTCATTATTTTCAAGATGATTTCGCATGCATTTTCAGTTCAGGGTTAGCCGTCCTAGCCTGGTTTTTCTGTTCACCTCTGATTATTTTTTTCATGTTTTGTTTTTGAGATGGGGTTTCATTGTGTAGTCCAGGTTGGCCTTACATTTGCTATGTAGCTCAGGCTGGCCCTGAACAAGCAACAATCCTCCTGCCTCAGCCTCCCGAGTGCTGAAATAACAGATTGCACCCCCACTCTTGGCTTGCATCTCTGACTATTGAGTCGCACAAGAACTTGACTTTCCTACTTTTCAGTCTTTCCAGGAGCCTTTTCTGCCTACACAGCTGGACACTGCCTGGCCACAAAGGGTTGTGAACTACCTTGTAAACACAAGAAATACGGAGCACCATCAGTTCTGGAGTAATTCATGGGACAGAGTTTGTTGAGCGCTGCTTCATGTTCTGATATCTATCTTCCATATGTGAACAAATGGGAAGACGTTTGCCAAACTACACAGAGAAACAAAGGGGGAAGGGGAAGGAGTAACATAAAGGCACAGTCTTGCTGGAAGAGAGTCCCCAGCCCTGCTGTGAATCTTTCTCCTCCTCCTCCTCTTCCTCCTCTTCCTCACCTGGTAGTCTAAATTACTCTCTCTCTCTCTTTTTATTTGGTACCGGGGATCGAACTCACGACCTCGCACTTGCCAGGCAGGTGCTTAAGCCACTGAGCTAAATCCCCAGCCCTAAATTCCTCTCTTTACTGCGTCTTCCTGAGCTATGACAAAACACAGCACCAGCTCCCTGGCCCACTGCTCCCCAGATGGCCCAACCTCACCTTCTCTTGCCAAGATTTCCTGGGCATCCCTGGACCCACTGATTTCCATCATGGCCTCGAAGGGTCTCTGAGGCCACCCCGCCCACCCTGCCCCCTCCTTAAGCCCCTCACCCCCTTGGCACTGCAGCCCTGTGCTAGAGCCTGGCCTCCTCCCTGTGATGGTCTCGGTGGTATACAGACCACAGAGCTGCCATCTACAGCCAGGACACTCAGTATCCCTCTCATGTGTCCCCAAAGCCCTTGGACTCTTCCCTGGGCCTTGTCTCTGGAAGGACTACCGCCACCTTGGTGACAGTTCAAGACAGAACCTGGAACTCGATTCTGTACCCTCTCCATCTGACCCCCATCCAATCTGCCACTGGCCCTGGTGCTTTTATTCCAGGGCTTGTCCTTTCTCCCCTCAGTCCCACGGCCACATTCATCTCTCAGCCACTCTCGCTGTCTCACCTTCCCCTCCGGCACATAACCACCTCAGTGAGCTTTTAGAATCTGCTTGTTTATGTGGTGGCTTAAGAATCTTTAAAATCAACTGGGCATGTGGTGCACGTCTGTAATCCCAGCACTCTGGAGGTTGAGGGAGGAGGATTATTGTGAGTTTGAGACCAATCTGGGCTACAAAGTGAGCTCAAGGACAACCTGAAGTACATAGCGAGACTGTGTCTCAAAAAAGACAAAAAAAAAAAATCTTTAAAATTATTTTCATATTTAAGTAGGCAAAATATCCACAAGTAACAGAAATGGGGAAGTGCAAACGGTGTCCAGTTACTGTTCTTCTTCCCTTTTCCTCAGCTAAACTGTTCCTCTCCTTACAGGCAACCACCCTTACTTTCTTGCTTTTCCTTCTAGAAGTTTTCCACACATCTCTGTAAACATACATGCAGTAGAACACACACTGTGTTCTTTTTTTTTTTTAAATTGGTACCAAGTATCGAACTCATGACTGCTCTTGGATAGCAGGCGCTTATGCCTCTGAGCTAAATCCCCAGCCCTGTTCTTTTTTTTTTTTTTTTCCATGTCTTTTTGAGACAGGATTTCACTCTGCAGTTCAGGCTGGCCTTGAACTCATTTTGTAGCCCAGGCTGGTCTCATACTCACAACTGATCCTCCTGCCTCAGCCTCCTGAAAGCAGGAATTACAGGTGTGCACTGCCACACCCAGCCTCATTTTTTATCTTTTAATTTTTCATTTGTTTTTATAACACACTATACTATCCACTATCCAATATGGCAGCCACCTGCCACAGGTAGTCTAGAAACACTTATATGCAGCTACTATGACTGAGGTATCAGAATTTTAAAACAAGAGATTGAGTCAGATATGGTGCTACATAACCCCCAATATGCTGGGAGGCTGAGGCAGGGGGATCTCAAGATCAAGCTTACCCTGGGCAATTTAGTGACTTAGCAAGACCCTATGTCACAGTTTAAAAAAACAAACCAAGGCCTGGGGATTTAGCTCAGTGGCATAAGTACCTGCCTGGCAAGCGTGAGGTCATGAGTTCAATCCCCAGTATGCAAAAAAAAAAAAAAAAAGAAAAAAACAAACCAAAACAAACAACAAAAAAAACCCAGAACAAAACAAAAAAACAAGATAGGCCCAGAGGTGTGATTTAGAGCAAAGGTCCTGGTTTCATTCCCCAGTACTCCACCCACCCACCCTCGGGTGCTAGACCAATGTTTCCTGTGTTACTTCATCCCTCACTCCACTGCGTGGGGTGCTAACTAGAGGTGTAAATACGATGGATATGCAGAGATGAAGGACTTTTAGAGACACACACTCCAAACTTCATAATGCATGGTGGCCTACAGGGCCGCAAGTCCAAGCAGGAGCAAAGCACACTGCCTTTCGGAATGAAGGCTCTGGCTGTCATACTCCCCAAAGGCTGGTGCATTACTTAGATCAGCCCTGAGGTCAGTCAGGTAACAGACCCCCCAACCTTGCTGTGTCTTTCCCCTTCCCCTACTCAAAGTCCTGCACCAATGTCCTTCCTTGTCCTTTATTCTTGCTTCCTGGATCTAGCAATAAAAAGCCACAGAAGCTTTAGACCAGGGCCATCTGTGTGAGACTCTCTCATGCCAAGGGGTTAAGGGCAGTCCCTCTGGGTCTTCTTCGAGTTTGAACTGGACGTTGACTCCAAGTAATCTTTCATCCTTTGTGCCATGCCACGATCATGAATCATGACACCACTCTAGGATATATGTGCCCTCGGGTTTTCTGACACAAAAGTCTATGCAGCCGTCATGAGTACAGCCACTAAAATCATTCAGTACTTACGTGAAGACGCTATGAGCCACTGATATGGTGGCTGAAATTACGGGACTGTTGAAAGAAATAGATGACAGGGCTGGGGATTTAGCTCAGTGGCCTAAGCACCTGCCTGGCAAGTGCGAGGTTGTAGGTTTGATTCCCGGTACCGAAGAAGAAAGAAAGAAAGAAAGAAAGAAAGAAAGAAAGAAAGAAAGAAAGAAAGAAAGAAAGAAAGAAAGAAAGAAAGAAAAGAAAGAAATAGAAGACAATCAAAGCTCAGTGGTTTGATGTGGAAGAGTTTTCCTAAGACTTACTGTACTCTTGCTTAACTAACTCCAAGATTTTCTGGAAAAAAAGAAATGCTTACTAAGCAGTTAATAAGATTTAAAAAGTCACAGTAGGTTTTCTCACTAAGGCCACACTACATATAACTGAGCTAAATTTGAAGCTCACTGGAGAAGAAAGTTCTTTTGTGACTTTGTCAAACAAATGTAAGAATTTTGAATTAAATCTTTTCCTAATCATAATCAATAACTGTTATTTTACATACTCACATGAATCAAACTGCAGAGGTTTAATTACATTAGACAAAACTATGTAAATTTGCTATAAAAATTACCAGAAAAATGTGAAGAACACTTTGATAATATTGATGAATTTGGCATTACTTTTTGATTTATGTGATAGCATTTTGTATTTGTTCATTATAACAAATTTACACAAGAGTCAGTATATTTACTTGGACAGCTGTAGTTTAAAAATGGATATGCTTCTATTTCAAAGTCAAATTGCTCCTTAAAAAAGATAAACTACTATGTAGTTTTCAAGAAATTCTTGATGCACATTTAGAAAAAGATAAACTAGTTTGTTAATGTGGCTGGGAATATTAAAGAAAATTGTTCAGTTATTGGAAAACTAAGTACAGGATATCTTGAATACATGAGGCTACAGGGCTCTTCTCACAGAATGCCCAGGAATATCATTAGCCATCATGAAGGGGAAGTCCTGTTCCCACCCCCTGGATGGGGGTACCTGACTGTGCCCTAAATCGCCCCTTCACACACCCACAGTGGTGACTTCTCTGCAGTAGGGATCCCCACTCTTCTTGGTGCCCATTTCACGTTCCCTTTACCTAATGTGACAATGATAGAAATCTCCCTGTGTTTCCCAGGCTGGCCTCAAATTCCTAGACCCAAGCAATCCTCCTGCCACAGCTTCGGGAGTAGCTGGGGACACTAAGTGTTCACTATCATGCCAGGTTCTCCGAGGTTAATTTACATGTCGATTTACAGAAAACCAGGCCAGCTCCTCCCTTACCGCCGCCACCAGCCTGCTAACTGCCTCCTTTCCTCCTTCTGAGGTAGAAGAAATAAAAACTATGCAGAAAGATAAAGAAATTGAGATTTTAAAATTATACTTAAAATTAAACAAACTGCAGCTTCAAGTCACAAAAGTTACTCAAGCCTTTTTCCCCTCCAGGAAACACACACACACACACATCCTAAAGCCCCTTCACAGGAAAGGCAAGTCCAGCCTCGTCCAGCCTCAGGAAGCAGTGATATTGGTAGACTGTGGAGCTCAACCCTAAACACAGGTGTCCTTACAGACAGTAAAAATACGTTTCCAGGTCACCCATCTCGAAGACACCAATTGAATGTACCCAGTGTACCTCATCTGCAGGCCTGCATGCTGCTTGAGTGTACCCTACAATCTCTAGTTACCCCTTCTAACGGCTCTTTCATTGACATATCCTGAAAATTCTTTTTCTGGGATGGGAGTCAGTGAACCTGCAAACTTATTTCACAAGGGTGGGAAAGGTTCTTTAGTACCACCGTAGGACCTCTCAGACCAGCCTGGTGACAACCCCAGGCCACACCTGCTGTAGGTTTGAGCCGAGTATGCAGCCCTGAGCACCACCTGCTGGTGTGGGCCCTTGCTTCAGTGATAATGGAAATGGAAACAGACATTCAGCACAAACCTACAGGAAAATAACTGAAAAGTAAGACCAAGCCAGGCCCCTAACAAAAGAAAGTCAGACTGGATAGGAAAATGGCTTCCATCTGAGAAACTGATGGCCAGTGGTCAGACTGGCCACCGCAAGGAACTGAGGACCAGTTTTGGGGGGTGGGGGATGGGCTGGGTTCTGGTTGGTCATGATCTCAGTCCTGGTTTCCTTGCTCCAGAGGAAGCTCATGCTTGAGGGTGATTTGGTTCCATAAGGTGATCGTCTATGCTTGACAGGTGACCTCACCGTGGGGTGGACTGGTTTTCCTGGAAGCCAAGACGATTATGGGTTCAGGACAGTGGTTGAACACTGGCAGACACTGCTGTAGAGCAGCGGTGGCGAACCTTTTAGGCCTTTGTATGATAGGGGCTAGGGATTTAGCTCAGTGGCGTAAGTGCCTGCCTGACAAGTGCAAGGTCCTGAGTTCGATTCCCAGTACCAAAAAAACCCCCAACTTTCTATAACAAACAGCATGGTGTGGCATGAATGCCATAAATTTACCACCACTGCTCTAGAGGGATCTTGAAATAGAGATTTTAAAAGCTGGTGACTGGATGATCCTGCAAACTGTGAACATTTACTCTGATCTTGGTGTTCCCAGGGTTGAAGCACAGTGGAAGCAGTGAGGTGAATTGAGGGCTGATTAACACTTCCTGACTGGTTAGCGAGCCCACATGCAGAGCTGGGCAGGGAGGGGACCCAGAGTTTTATTTAAGATAATAAAGGAGACATAGAATGAAGGCAGAGATGAACAGCTTCGTCTTGCTTTAGTTGTCTCTGAGGCATCTGCAGGTCCAGTTTCTAGGTCACTGACCACCTTGCAAGAGAACACAGGTCATCTTTTAATGTCTACCAGGTTAAGGCCTAGGCGCTTGTCATCTGCTCCTATAGTGGTCTCTGGGTCCCAAGGATGAGATACAAGGTACAGTCAGGAATGCAGCATGCAGGACCCTGAACCCTAGACAGCATGGTCATTTCTGTGGAGAAAGCTTGCTTCTCACAGGGAATGGAGAGCAGGGAGTGACTCCTCAAGGCCTGTAGTGATTCCAGGGCTTCTGTGTTTCTGGGAAGAATTCCCTGAAATAAAGGTTTTAGGAGCTGGAGACTGCCTGCTCACCTGGTTAGGACCTAGGGCCTTAGGGCCTTAACTGGGTAGTGGGGCAGCCTCGCTCAGTGCTGGTGGTGGCAGCTGGAGGAACTTGGCCCAGGGGGAGGCAGGATGGAGGACAGGGGGAGCTCCAGGCCTCCTGGTAAGCTGACTGCATGGCCAGGGTCAGGGTCATGGCTGGGAGAGGGGGAGGAGCGGCAGAGGCTGGAGGGGACCCAGGAGGTGGGGCTGGAGCTGTGGGGGGGCGGTGCCCCAGCTGGAGGAGGGACAGGACGAGCCTGACAGCCGGCCAAGGTCTCAGTTGGGAAGTCTGGGAGACCCCAAAGCCACAGGGAAGGAGGTAAGGAGCGAGAGCAGGGAAAGGGTGGGTGTTAGAAGGACCCAAGACCATGCATATAAAACCCTCGCTTCAAAGTGACAGCCCTGGGGCCTTTTTCACCGAAGGCCTCACTTTCTGTATAGATGCCTTTCTGGCAAGTTCCAAGACTACTTGTCCAGGCAGGGCTCTCTGGGCAACTGGGAGGGAGGTGGTGGTGAAGGACCCAAAAAAGAAGGCAAAGGAGGGAGGCCAGGGCCTTGCAGTGGGGACCCCATTTCTGTGTACAGCAGGGCTGATGGCAGCCCCAGCCCCAGGGTGGGGAGGGTTAAGCATCCCTCAGTCCACCCACCCAACCTCCACCCTCCTGCCTGTTTATTCCTCCCAGGGACACTGACCTCCAGCTGTCTCCCTCCCTCCCTCCCTCCCCCACTGCTGGCTTGGGCCTGGGACGGGGTGCAGGCTCTGAAGCAGACATTTCGACTGAAGGCTGGGGCGGGGGAGAGGGGGTTGGCAGTGGCAGTGAAGGCCTCCGAGGGCAGCAGTGTGGGAGAGAAAGGGGTAGGAAAGGGGCTGTTGGCGGGGAACTCCACTGGGGCGGGGGTTGGGGGGGAGACACACAGTCACAGGGTTGATTCCGGGAAAGGCCGTTTCTTGTCTCCCCCTGCAGGAGGCAGCGGCTCCCAGCTGTTGGGAAGAACCAAGGACTCTACACGTTGTCGTCTCGTCTCGTTGTCGTTTGTTGTCTGCAGGGCCAAAGCATGTGGCAGCTGCTGACCCTGCTGGCCCTGTGGCTGGGCGTGGAGGGTGTGGGTGGTGTGGAGCTCACCGTAGTACAGCGCAGGGGTCTGCAGGTGGCCCTGGAGGAGTTCCACAAACACCCACCTGTGCAGTGGGCCTTCCAGGAGACCAGTGTGGATAGCGCCGAGGACACAGTGAGTGGCTGTGGACACATCTGGTTGGGAGGCCAAGGGCTACCCCAAGATCAGCAAAATCCCAAGAAGCTGGCCACCTCCTCAGAGAAGGAGAAAGGCCACCAGCTGGGCCACCTCCTCAGCTATGCTGGCTCACAGTGCATGGCTGGGGGCAGGGCTGGGTCACAGAACCCAGCTCAGGGCAAAGGCCTCCTGTCATCCGCAGCCCTTCCCAGCGGGCACCTTCGTAAGGCTGGAATTCAGGCTCCAGCAGACGGGCTGCCGGAAGCAGCACTGGAAGAATCCAGAGTGCAAAGTCAAGCCCAATGGGGTGAGCATGTGGAACTGGGCTTGGGCTGCTTGTGGACAGAACTGGGAGGCCTAGAGAGAAGCCCTGGGGAAGGCACCCTACTGTGAGGAGCCTCCCTGGCGGTGGAGAGGGCTCCTGTGAGACCCTGAGGCTGGCCTGGCCTAGATAGGGAAGGAGGGCTGGGGGGGGACAAGGGAAGGACAGACCTGCCTTCATCCGAGAGCAAGCGAGAGCGAGGCTCCTGCTGGGCCTCAGACTCCTTGTGGGAAAAGCCTGGGTGTGGATCTGTCTGGTGCCTGCTGCCAGCCCAGGCTGCCTCACAGCAGGACTTCACCATGATCAGAGCACAGCTGCTGTTACGGCCAATCCCTGGGCTGGGGCTGCAGCCGTCCGGGTTTCAGTTCCCACTCTGGGGGTACCAACCCTGGGCTTTATGGGTTTCCTCCATCTGCTAAAGGAGAGGACTGCTGGATTTTACCAATGATTTTCAAACCTAGTGTTCTGGAACCCCTGTGTTCAAGCCAGATTTTACAAGACAATGTCAACAAGCAGAATACAGCGCACTGGGGATTCCAGCGCAAGTCAGGTGGAGTGAGCCCTCTGGCGTGGACTGCTCCCTTTACACTTTGTCTATGCACGTGCTCGTGCACACACCACACAGGCTTGTACCCACGTGGCACACACGCCTGCACATGTGTATGCACACATCAGGAAGGATTCCTGCCTCTGTGAGCACTAAAGTGCCATGGTGTGAAACTTTGAAGTTTTTAAAAAGTTTTTGGCAGAGTCTTGCTATGTAGTTCAGACTGGTCTTAAACTCACTGTGGTGCCCAGGCTGGCCTTAAACTTGTGGCCTCAGTCTCCCAAGTGCTGGGATTACAGGGGTGCACTACCATTCCTTTGACTTCTGAACTCTCCCAGTCCTGGGGTGCGCTCTGCCAAACCAAACTGGCCTGCATGATCCCTCATCCCCCAGGCCACAGCGTGCCAGGGAATGGGTAGCCCCAGCTCCACCCTCACCATACTCCCTCTCCCCAGAGGAAGCGGAAGTGCCTGGCTTGCATCAAACTGGACTCTGAACATAAAGTTCTGGGCCGGATGGTCCACTGCCCCATAGAGACACAAGGCCAGGTAAGCAGACAGAGGTTGGGAAGTGGCTGGAGAGAGCTGGTGCGAGCTTGGATGAGGGGGAGGAGCAAGAAGGGCCTGTAGGCATGGCGGGCATTCCCTAGAGATGCCAGCACGTTCTGGGCACTGCTGCCCTCCCGACACTACCTGAGCAATTATTGGCATCAGCAGGAGCCCCTGGAGGCCCAGTGCATCAAGGTGCAACGGGCTGGCGAGGACCCCCATAGCTTCTACTTCCCTGGACAGTTCGCCTTCTCCAAGGCGCTGCCCCCATGCTGAGCCCTGGACTGGTAGGTGACTGAGGGCAGGGACGGACCTTGGGATGGAGACTGGGCTGTTGCTGGGCTGCGGGTGGCAGGGTGAAGAGACGGACTAGAGCCTGGCAGAAAGCTGAGACTGAGACAAGATGGCACCCAAATCTCAGGTTTATTCTTTTTCTCTAGAATCTGGCTGGCTTCCTCGACAGCAGCAGGTGGCCCCATCCTCCCAGGCAGAAGATCCACCACACCCAGAGCCAATAAAACTGTTCTACAAGCCTATTTCCTGCACCCCTCATGTTGCCCTAGGCACTCAGCCTGTGGAAAGCCAAATGAAAAGGGGCGGTGGGGGTGTGGGTGCACATAGGTGCAGGCGTGTGGCCGACAGGCGCACAGAAGGCCAGAGGAGCTCTTGTGCAGGCTCTGAGGCAGAACGCCACAGACCAGCATGGACAAACAAATTCAGAGCTGTTTAACAGACCTGGGGCAGAGTGTAGGGAAGGCTCCAGGGAAACACAGGCCTGGCAGAGTGGCCCATTGTCCTCTGCACAGGCTGGTGTGGAAGGTCGATGTGTCCTAGCTCCTAGCCATGTCTGGGCTCTGCAGGGCCGGGTGGCTTGCTACTCCAGCCTGCCTCACTGCACCTTAAGCAGAAGTAACCCTGTAACTGAGTCTCAGGCTGACAGCCAGGAGTGGCAGCTGCTGTGACCATGGGCTCAGCACTCCTTTCCCCTCACAGTGTATGTGCCAGCTGCCCACGAGCACCATAATCCTATTAGAGGCTGCTTGAGAGCTGTGTCCAGCCCCACTTGGAGCAAGGATGGGGGAGGGGCGGGGAGGGCGTGGCTCTCAGGATAGGGATAGATGAACCCACAGCTGAGCTTGCAGTGTCAGTGACCAGTGTGAGGGTCAGCATGCAGAAGCAAGGAAAGGAACTGCAGGCATTGAGGTCACAGGGCCTATTTAGAAGACAAAAGAAGAGGCAGAGCCCTTGGGGCTAAGAGCCTGCTCAGCCCGGGCCAGGCTATCACTGGCCTGGCGGTCCAGGTCATGGCACTCCTGCAGCGTGTCCTGGAACTGTCTGTAGGCCTCCTCCAGGATAGAGCTGCTCCGGGAAGGCCAGGCCTCCCAGTACCCGGGCTCCACCCAGGGCTGGGCCTCCACGGCTCTGGGGCCAGGGCTGGAGCTGGGGCGCAGGGAGCTGTCCAGGTCCCGGCACAGCTGGTAGAGCTCACTGCCGCGGCCACTCACGCGCTCCCCGTCGATGACTTTCAGGCCGGGCAGCAGCTCCTTGACCGCAGTCCAGTAGGATGGGCTGGCGCACAGTGGGTTGCTGAGCCGGGCCAAAGGGTCCCGGAGGCGCAGGTACTCCAGGTTCTGCAGCCCAGCCAGGCACTGCAGCTGGCCAGGTGTGGCCAGCAGGTTGCCCGCAGCATTGAGACTCTGCAGGTTCTCACAGGCGGCCAGTGGCTCCAGCCCAGTCAGCCGATTATTGGAGACATTGAGCACAGTCAGCTGGCGCAAGGAGGCCAGCGGGCCCAGCTGGGTCAGCATGTTGCCCGACAGGTCCAGCCACTCGAGGCCCAGGCACTCTCCCAAGCAGCCCAGGTCCGCCAGCCCCAGGCCTTGCAACTTCAGCAGTAGGATGGACTCCAGGGCGAACTCACCCGTGTGCGATTTCAGCAGCTGGGGCGTAATGCGCGGCCCAGCGACCTCTCCCGGGTTCTTGTCTGGAGGCTCCATATGAAACCAGCTGGCTTGGGCCCTGGAAAGGCTGTCACAAGGGTGTGGGTATCACTGGGGGTCAGCCACTGCTCCCCTAAAACAGGTACCTCTGGGTATTCTCAGGCCAGCGCCAGGAGGCCTTGCTCTGGTTCCTCCCTGGAAGGCCCACGGGTCCCTGAGGAGAGACAGTTGAGTCAGGTGGGCCTCTCCCAGGCCTGATGTTTGACCCAAAGGCCTTCACGCCAGAGCCAGCAACCAGGACAAGGCCTGAGACACAGGAAGGCACAGGCGCTTGCCTGAGGGGAATGGCGCTGGCTGGTCCTGGTAGTGGCAGCCATGATGCTGGCGACTCAGGGCCAACTTTGCCGGTTCCATCCAGCCTGACTCTGTCAAGTCGGGAGAGGGGACACAAATCCATCCTTATCAACCTCATCGAGGCACCCATCTTTAGTAGAGTACTTTTTTTTTTTTTTTTTGGTGCTGGGGATCGAACTCACGACCTTGTTTGCCAACCAGACACTTGAGCTAAATCCCTGGTGGGAGTCACCCATCTTTAAAAGGTAAGATTTATTTCTATACAGACAACAAGTCACCACCACCACAAATGTCTTTTGCTTCCTTACTGGGATAGAGGTGTCTATGCAAAGCCTAAGAGCAGCTCCCTGCTCTATTTCATTCACTCAAAAAATGTTCTCTAAGCTGGGTGTGGTGATGCACAGCTATAATCCCAGCACCATGGGAAGCCGAGGCAGGAAGGCTTAAATTTGAGCCCAGCTTGGGCACTTTAGTAATTTAGGAAGATGGTGTTTCAAAAAAACCAAAACCAAAACCGCAGAAAGGAAGCTGGGAATGTAACTCAGTATGAAGCTCCAGGTTCAATCTCGAGTACTACACCAAAAAAAGAAAACTCCGTTTTTCTAAACTTAACCTGGTTTCTAGAGAGCATCTTGGCCGGCGCCCCAGGGCCTAAGTGTTTAGTATCAGGAGAGAGAGGAAATGGAAGTTAGGGCCAGGGAAGCCTCGGTGTCATTGGGCACCGCTAGTTCCCACTCCCATGCCGCCCACTCCCACCAGCACTTTGCTCTGGCATCAACTGATCAGAGATTGGCAGACAGCACTGGTCACGGTGTGCCAGGCAGCTCAGAGCCACCTGCAATACAGTGTCACTTTATGAATGACAAGCGGAGGGCGGTCAATGTTGAGGACACTATCCAGAGAGAGGAGCAGGGGCGCCTCAGCTGGCTCTCAGGGGTGCAGCAAGTCGTGCCAGGCCCCAGGACCTGTGAGGCCAGGGTGTGAAGAGGTGGTGGGGGGAGGGACCATGGTAATGCTGCCCAGAGGGCCAAGGTTTAAGCAAAGAGGACAGTGACAGCGCAGCGCCTCCATTCCAAGGGCAGCTTCCCAGCCCGGGAAGCTAAGCAGGCAGGCAGGTGTGTGCACAGCTGTGACACATGTAAAAGCTCTCAGGACCACCGTCCTGCTGCTTAGAGAAAGAACCTGCAGGTACAGGTGCTGCTGACTTTAAAGTCCAATTTCACATGACTGACACCACTTTTACTTTTCTTCCAAGGAAACCACCCAGTCTCCAGGTTCACCTACTTTGCCAGCAATGACCTTAAAGGGTCCCCACCAGGGAGTTGGGAGACTCTGGGAAGATCCTGCACACACCTCCCACACCCTGTCCCAACAGAAAGAGACTGACAGTAACCACTGCGTGTGGAGCAGGGTGTGCTCAGAACTGCCTAGCTCACGGGGCAGAGGGTGCTAGCAGGCACCAGTGCTGTGCCACAAACATCAGCAAGAGGCACAGATCCAACCCAAATGAGGGCATGGATATGGCCAGCTGGCTGGCAGGGGGCTCCCTTCTTAGACCAGATACAGAGGGGACAAGAAGGGATCTGAGGGGCTGTGGGAGTGGCTCAGTGGCACAGTGCCTGCTTAGTGTGCAAGAGACCAAGTCTGACCCTCAGCAGGGCACAAAGACATTCAACCCTGCAGTGCTGAGTGCGAGTGACTGTGACGGTGGCTGGGCAGGAGTTCCAAACTGACGAAACCCAGATGTTCTTAGCAGAGATGGCAGCTGGAAGCTGAGGAGAGGATGGGCACACAGGCAAACCTCTTGGGAACACAAGCCAGGTGACGTATCTGTATCTGTGGGATCTCCCCAGGATCACCCCACCTGTGGTCGGGGGAAACAGTTGAGATGCAATGAGTGAGCAGGACCAGAAAACCCACCTGCTGCCGAGCTGCTTGGACATGGGACACACCTGGGCACCGAGGGAGGCATGAGGCTTTCAAGGAAGGATAGGGACACTGGGTAATACCCACTGGACCTGACCAAGAAGAGGCCAGGGTGGGACAGTGGATGGGTGGTCACAGGTGGAGGTGGAGCCACAGCCAACCACAGAGGGCTGAGGAGTGAATGGCCTGATGGACTGGGTCAGTGGTTTCTTCAAGACTCAGCTGGAGCGGGATATGGCCCTTCCTCATCCGAAGGGCCACCAGGAAGGTAAGCACACACTGGCACCTGCTTCAGGAGCGTGGGTCTGTCCTGCCCTCACTGAGAAGCTGCCACTGGGCTGGGGGTGAATGAATGACAGCAGCATTGAGTGGTCACGGGAAACCCTGACATTCCTGGGGTCACAGATGGGTGGCCCTAGGCAGGAATGAGCACCCCAGAGCAGGACTGGCTCTGTCCCTGTAAGGGGCCCAGCTGAGCCTGTGTGGTGTGGAGCCAGCCCACCCTATACAGGAAGGAAGCACACCGCCCTCTTGGCCCAGCCTGAGTTTAGGACTTGGTGCCAATGCGCTCAAGGGTCTGGAGGGAGGGCTGACTATGATTGAGGGGAACAAGCCCACCCCCAGCGAGCCTGGTTTACCTTTCTAGGAAATGAGGCTTAGGACATGACTGGGGACAGGTGAGACGGGGATCTCCTTCCCATCCCGCGCCCCCGACACTGCAGAGATCATTCTGGAAAGTCAGTCTTTGCTGGCCTCTGCCCACCATACACCAACAGAACCACCTCAGCTGTAACACCTACGACTGTCTGCAGATACTGCCTAATATCCCGAGGGACAGAAGTGTCCTAATCACAAGCACGGCCACTAGCACAGGACCACAAAGCTTTTATCCTCTTCCTTTCACTCCAACCCTCTCTCCTGGGGAGCTGGTGCAGTGGTCACGCAGCCCTGGCCACCAACCCAGGAGAGTCAGGATGGCATGACCTCACCTCCCAAGGGAGCCTATGACCACTGTCACCCACCCACGGCCCACTCCTGGTGTTGCAGGAAGCCAGGAGCTGAACACTTTAGAAGCCAGTCTGGAGTTTGAACCATGCGACTTCAGCCATTGAAAGCGTTAGTTAAAAGATTCGACTGTTTATTGTTAAAATAAAAACACTGCATAAGAAACAGTTCATATATCGCAGTGTAAAAGAGAGATGTCAGCGCACTGACTGTGCATGAATGACAGGACTATGGTTCATCTTCCCCACTTTGCATTTTCAGTCATTTCCCAATGAACTAGTGGGGTGACACACTGGATTGACAACCTAGGAAGGGCTGGGGACAGCTTTTTGAGGTCACCATTCAAGTGAGATGGTTTATGAAGCTGAGACTATGCGCCCCACTTCTGACCCATCGTAGTGGCCTTCTTGCCTAGTGACCAGGCACCCTCAGGCTACCTGGACTCAAGTCCTGTGGGCCTCTGCCTTCGCTCTCCTGTCCAACCCCACTGGCTCCCAATCCTCGGGTGGTGCTCTTGGTCCTATGGGAGTCCTGGATGGTCCACTGCCAGGGAGCCCCTCGAACATCCTTCCTCTTCCAAATATGCATCTTCCCCAACGGTGGCCAGGGAGGAGGGACAGGTGCCACCCAGTGGAACAAGGGCCTGGCAGGCTGGGCATCTCTCAGCCCTCTGGGCCAGCTGCTCAGTCCCAGCTCTTGCGGTTCCCTGACCACTTGGGTTCCTAGCTAGCCCGCTGCGCATACATGGGTGCATACACTTCCTGCCCCAGATGGCTCCTCTGCCTCAGGCTTCCTCCCTTTCTGGGAAGGCTGTGTTCATTTTAGGTAGTATAGGGATCAAACCTAGGGCACTTTACCACTGAGCTATAGCATTGGCCGTTTTTATATTTTATTCTGAGGTAAGATCTTCTTTAAACTGCCCAAGCTGGCCTCAAACTTGCAATCCTCCTGCCTCAGTCTCCCAAGTAGTTGAGATTACAGGCATGGGCTCTTGATAAAGCTTTTTTTTGGTACCGTGGATCGAACTCATGACCTTGCACCTGCCAGGCAGGTGCTTACACCACTGAGCTAAATCCCCAGCCCTAAAGCTGCTTCTTAAAGGAATGCTTCCATGTATCCACAAGGATGATCTGTGCAAGATCCTTAATACCCACTAATATGAAATATTTCATATGACATCAGTTTTAAAAACCATGCAGTAGAGCTCACAGCCACACAGGAAAACAGTAAGAGCTCCCTCTGCACACTGCTGGATACACATGGATCAATGAGGAGAAAGTGGGAACTAATCAAGGACAGAGACACTGACCCTGTAGTGACAGTTTTCAGAAGGTGACATCCAGGCTACAGCACTGCACTCCATGCTTATCTGCTGCAGGGTTTCCCTGAGTAAGTTCTGCGAACAGCAGATTGTGGCTGCACCTCCGAGCCCTCAAGGTTTGTGGAACCTACTGGGGCCATCCCGAGAGTGCCCATTCTAGCATGCCAGGTAGGCTATGAGGTCTGCTCCCCCTCGGCCAGGTCACTGCTGGAGATGACAAGGGGTGGTGGGATGTAGTGAGGGAAGTTCTCCAGGTTGGTCTTTAGAAAGAGCAGGTGCTCAACGGCCTCTACTTTGAGTGGGGGCTTCTGTTCTACGATGGTGGGGCTATCAAGGGAGGCCAAGACACTTTCTGAGAAGGCTCCCGTGGGTGGGCAGGACAGGTAGATGGTGGCTAGCTGGGCCAAGGCCGGCCAGGCACTGCGCTTCCTCTCCCAATAGGCCAGTGGGTCCTCCTGGGCTCCAATGGTCTCGTTGTCCCGCAGGTATCTCCTGACGATGACACTGGCCATGTGGTTCTCTGTGGAGAGAGAGGCCCTGCTGCTCTGTGATACCAGGAGGCCCACACTTTCCAGCTGCTCTAGCAGGCTCTTCTCCTTCTGCACCAGCAAGAAGGGGCCGGGGTCACTCTGCCTGCGCAGAGACTCCCTCTGGCCTTTCCGCTCAGCCCTGGCCCTCCTGGTGGTGCTCACGTGCATGCCCTTACGCCTCGCACTGGAGGTAGGCAAGTATTCAGTCACCATGATCTCCTTGACCTTGTATACCAGGACTTGCTTCCAGTGGTCAATGTCAGCCCCCTCAGGCAGGATGGCCTCGACCTTGCCCTTGAAGCGTGGGTCCAGCAGGGTGGCCAGCACGAACTCCTCACGGTGGAAGAGCTCATTGAGCTGGCGGTCTGTGGAGAGCTGCAGGGCCAAGCCCTGTGCCAGCCTCAAGGATGTGCCCACATCCCCAACACTCTGCTCCTGGAAATGCCTGTGCACCTGCTCCAGGAAGATGTACAGGTAGCGCAGCTGGGGTAGCACCTGGCTCAGGGAAGCCTGGGGCATGCTGGCCTCACGGACTACCATCTGGAAGGGCTGCAGAAGCTTGACCAGGCTGTCTGCCAGGCTCCAGAACACAGTAGACAGGGCAGTGCCAGCCTTGCCTGGCTGCTGACTCTCGGCATATGCTTGCAGGGCAGGCTGCTGCCCCACCAGCCACTCCATCAAGCGGTAAGCTGAGCCCCAGTCGTCTGACAGCTCCTCGAAGGGCTGCTGGGCTGGGAGGCCGCACTGCTGCTGGAGCTGGCTGAGCAGACTCCGGGCCTCCACCGACCCTTGGAAATGGCTACAGATGGCCCTGGCCGTGCCCAGGATGATCTGGACACTATGGTGATGACGCAGAAAATTGCTCACCAGGGAGTCAAGGCAGTGGGTGAAACAAGGGATATGGGTGTAACCCTCAGCCCTTACTGTCCACTCCAGGCTAGGGCAGCCACCTGACACCAGGAAACCAGCCCTCAGGGAGCCACGGCCCAGCCACAGGCTGATCTGCTCCATCAGCTCAGGCTGCGCATCCTCAGTGGCTCTCTTGAGGGGCAGGCCCCGGACCCAGAGCACTGCATGTTTCCTCAGGCTTACTGATGTCGCAGGCTTGCTGGCCACCCAGTGGGCAGCAATGGCCATGTAGCTCACCATTGAGTCCTGGGCGGACACGGCGGTGGTGAAGTGGACATGGCCACCCTCAGCCCACTGCATCTCCTGAAGCACCTGGTCACCCATGGCCTCATGCAGCAAGGGTAAGGCTTTGTCAGAGAAGAAGGCTGGGGGGGGCAGGTGATAGCAAGGGTCCACTTGAGCCATGAACCTCCTGAATGGCAGGGAGGACACAAAGGAGAGTGGCAGGGCCAGGCCACACAACAGTTCTGCAATCCTGTGGTTCCAGGCCTGAGCCTGAGGCCAGGTGGGGTCATGTGTGTCACTCAGGCTGTCCTTGACTGACCCAGGAGAAGCAGGCAGTGGCGGTAGGGCTGGGAGTAGCTGCTCGGGTCTGCCTAGGACCAGCTCCTTGCTGCTGTCCTCCAAGGGCACAGTGTCTGGGGGTTCTCTAGGCTCCCCAAGGCTGAGGGTACCAGCCTTCTCCTGTGCCTGCTCTGGCCCTGTTGGCCACTGACCTGGGCTGCCCGAGACTGGCCTTCTCTCCAACTCCATGCCGTGCTTATTGGTCAGGTGCCGGATGAAGCTTGCGCCTTGGGACCGCCCTTCAGCTTTGCCCCGTCTGACACTGGCACCACACAGGGTGCAGGTGACTCGGCAGGCATTCTTAAAGTCCCCAGTAAAGAACTGTCTGACATCTGGTATGGCCTGTGGAGGGCTCAGGGATCCTGGAGTGGAATCCAAGCCCCGGGTCTCTATTTCTGTATCTCTGACCAGTTTGTTCAAGCAAGGGGGCTCCTGGTGGCTTGGCTTGGGGTCCAACTTCACCACAGCACGAGGCAGATGCTTTTTCTTCCGTTGTTTGGGGTGTTGCAGCTCCTTGCTGGGAGGCACCAGGAGGATGTCAGCCTGTCTTGAGGCCCTGCTCCCCTTGGGCTGCCTCGCCTCCAGCCTGTCAGGACTGGTGCCCTGGGGGAGGTGGAGGAGAGTCTGGGCCACAGGCGGGGCACGGGCCGCAGGCGGGGCACGGGCCGCAGGCGGGGCACGGCCCGCGCTAAGTGACAGGGGCCTTGCTTTTTTTCTTGTCTTCATCCCTTCCTCTTTCCGTCCATGCACTTTCGGCTTAGACACTTTTCTCTTTTCAAGCTGCACAGGGGATTCTGACCCAGGGGCAAGCTGGAGGTCATAGGCTCCACAGTGACCCATGGGCTTACTTCTTGAGGGGCTGGCCCAGCACTCGGCATGGGAGGCAGAGGACTGAAGATCAGGTCCCCCCAGACAGTGGGTTTTTCTCTTTCCGTTGCAGGCAGGGAGGCCAAGAGCACCTTCTACCTGATTCTGCAGGTGAGCTTCGCCCAGGCCAGGTGGAGAGACTGGTGTGCCAGGAGGCAAGGGGCAGAAACTGCTCTTCCGTAGAGACAAGTCTCTTTCCCGCTTTCTTGGGAGGTTCCAGAGTCTGGTTTTCCTCTTGTGGTCACTGCTGGCCTTGTCTCTGTCAGGCAGATCAAGTTTGACCTCAGTCTCTGACAGGCCTTCCGTGTCAGCCTCAAGCTTATGAAAGGTGTTGGTGGTTCTGGTGCACGAGTCAGGGCTGGGACAGGCCAGGGTGGCGGCTGGGTTCTTGGGTCTGGTCACAGGGGTGCTGGCACTCACACAAGGCTCCTGTCCCATTGGTCCTGAGGGCCTCTGTCTCTTGGAAGGGTTTTCGGTTTTTTCCATTTCCAATATGCTTGGAAGCGTGGGGCAATGAGAAGATGGACGGAGGCTGGAAGGCAAGATGACAAGCACAGCTCTCAGCAGCCTCACTAAACTCGGGGACACCGTGGAGCAGAGGAAGCCCACACAAAGAAGGGCAAGGGAGAGGCCCAGAGAGAAGACAAAGCACAACAGGATGGTGTAAACTCAGCCCGGCAAAAGACACCACAGCCCTTGCTCACCAGAGGTTTCTGTGTCCCTCTTCTAACTGACTTTCCCCTTTTTCCTTTTGGAGTTTCAGAATGTGGGAGGCACTTGGTGACTTCTCTGTGTTGTGGATACGGAAGAAGGCAGGCAAGGCCCCTGGTGTTCACAGACAACACGCAGAGGAAGAGGCACACTGAAGACTCAGGGGACCACGTGGAGGGCTCCCCCAGAGGCCTCACGGTAGGAGAGGCCAGTGCAGGGTGCTGGTCAGGAGGGAGAGACTCCTGGTCTGTGTCCCCAGCACCTGGGCTCTCCTGGTCCACAAGGGCACAGCAAAGGTGCCTTGGGGCTCACAGGTTGCTAAGTAAAGCAGCCTACAGAGTCCTGAGCTGCAGTCTTTGCTCACGCCCTCTGAACCGCCCCCATGGACATCAGCCTCCTGCAGAGAGCAGGGCTGGGGCAGCTGTCTGACCCGATCATCGCAGGCCCTGCGTCCCCTCACTCCCAGAGGGCTGCTCATAGTTCCTCGCCTCCCACTCCTGCTGGTGGTAAATGGGCCGCCGAGCTGCTCACACCCACCCTACCTATTATCTTCCCTGCACTTTACGTCAGGTTCAAGGCTATGAAGAGACCAGATCTGAAGAAGTCAGAAAAGACAGATGAGGGAAGAAAGAACGCAATGAGGCATGACAAGCCTGGTAAGGGTTATTTCCCAGGGACAGAGGAAGTTGATTTAACACTCCCATCTGAAATCTGGCCAGTTGCATCTCTTCAAACCAGAAGAGGATGAGATTAAAGAAGATTATAAGATAAAAATCCATGGATTTGGACATGAAGTGGGTGACACTCAACATTATGGATCACAGGAGATGCAGGGCTGTCTCTGACTCTGCCACCCAGGAGCTCCTTCTGGCAGCGGCCCCAGCCCTGCTCTTTTCAGGAGGTTTTGCAGAAGGTGGACAGGTGGCAGCGCGTACCCACTCTCAGAGCACAGCCAGCCCCTCCACCATTACCAGGGGACTGCAAGGCCCACATGAGACGATGCCGGTGAAATGCCAGGTACTGTCCCAGGTCCAGGAGACCTGCTCCCAGCATTATGGAGGAAGGGACCTCAGCGCTTAGTTTATGGCTGCAGATACTGCAGCCCAGGCCATTTGTCCACACCTCTGAAGCAGCTTGCAATGAAGATACAGGACAGGGCATTAAAACCAGGCCATGACAGAAGGCACAGAAAAGGCACCAGGCATGGTGACACAGGTAATCTCAGTACTCTGGGAGGCTGAGGCATGAGGATCATAAGTTTGAGCCCAGCCTGGGCAATTCAGTGACTCAGCAAGACCCTTTCTCAAAACTTTAAAAAAAGAAATTGGGGGTAAGGCACAGAAGATTTAGCTCAGGGGCATAAACGCCTGTTTGGCAAGTGTGAGGTCATGAGTTCAATCCCCATCATCAACAAAACAAAACAAAACAAAACAAAACCAAAAAACAAAAATCCAGAGATTGGGGGTAGGGATGTAGCTCAGTGTGAAGGTCCTGGATTTAATCCTCAGTATGGGGGGCAGGTCAGGGACTTAAAGGAGAAAACCTGTCAGAACTGTGGCCACAGACCTATTAGCTACCAAAGGCACCAGTCCTGTTCTGTTTCCTGTTAGCCTTATCCCACAGGGCTCTATAGTGTGCAAATACTCTGGATGCATCTAACTGTTAAAAAAAAAAAAAAAAAAAAGGAACTTCCCTAATTACCTACAATGAGCCAGCACTATGCCAAGATACAGAATCAGAGACAAACTACTTGGTTGGCACTCGGGATGAGGGTGAGAAAACCTGGAAATGGGCTCACCACAGGAAAGCAAGGCCATCACCAGGAAATGGGGTGCAGAACTAGGAGGCAGGGACACAAAGAATTTGGATTTTTCCCTGTAAGGGGTGGTTTACCTTGGGCTACAGCTTCAGGGCCTTTAATCCTCAACAGCCCCAACAGATGAATCCAGGATCTCAGGCAACTGGCACAACATGAATGCCACCCCCTTCTCTTCCACCGGAGCACATCAGGGTGGCAACGAGCCAGACGATGGTGACAGACAACCTTGAACAAATAATTCTAAAATGTAATTTACGTGTGTGTGCATGGAGCTGGAGGAGTGAACCCAGGGCTTACTCATGCTAGGCAGACACTCTACCACAGAGCTAAACCCCAGCCTCTAAAGAAAACCATCCCAAAATGGCACTGTTGACTATAAGGGACCCATGATACATCACAAGGTGACAACACAGGGGAGGATTAGAACTACAAGACAGGACAGAGATTCCAGACCAGGAGTGCTATAGCCTGAGCAGGTCACAAGTGAGCGGAGCCATTACCAGGAAGCAGGGATGGGGCGGATGGGTGATGTCATCTGGAGATCCACACAGAGCACTGCTGAGACTAAGCAGGTGGCTTTTTTTTTTTTTTGTACTGGGGATCAAACTCATGACCTTGCACTTAGGGAGCTCTTTTTAAACAAACCATCAGGCACCTTTGCACAGAAAGCAGAAATGGGTAAAATGTCAGGAATCAAGGGTGTCTGACAACACAGGGAGGGCATGGGCAGCCCTCTGAGATAACTCAGTGGCAGAGGTGGGAGACAGAAATCTAAGTCATGGGAGCAAAAGCAAGGAAAGACACTTTCCAGGAAGGAGTGGTTGTGGCTGCTTGAGTGGGACATACACAGAAAGTTGCTGCTGACAGGGCAAAGGTCACACCAGAGGATGAAGACATGGTCCACCTCACAGCAATGAGGTATGACAAGCAGGTATCCTGGCGGGCCGTGTCCAGGACCCCCAAGATGGCAGAATCCATGGATGCTCAAATTCCTTACATATGATGGCACAGTGTTTGTGCACCATGTATACACATCCTCTGCGTACTTTAAATCATCCCTAGATTTCCTGTAACACCAAGGGCAACACAAATGCTATGGAAATAGTTGTTATCCCCTATCACTTAGTGACTGAAGGCAAGGAAAAAATCTGGATGTTTGGAGAAGGTGCCAGCTTTTCTTTTCCTGAACCTTCTGGTGACTGTGGGTTGCAGTACGTGAGGATGCAGACGCTGAGGGGATCTGGTAGCTGCAAAAGGCCACCTGCACTTGAGACTTTGGGGTGGAGATGCCTTGAGGTGTCTCCAACAGAAAGGGCCGGGGGAGGGGGGGTGAGGCTCAGTACAGAGGAGAAATTTGAAATCCACACTAGGGGATTGCTGAGTGACAAGTCACACATGGGACTGGCCTCTGGGTTTGGAAGAAATCATCTTTTCTGAGAGAAGGAAGAAGGATTGGGTATGATGGGTATGGTCCCTGTGCGGGTGGAGAGGACTGAGGCAGCGTATACCCCAGAGCTTTACCTGTGTGTGTGTGGGCGGGGGGCACAGGGGAGAAAGGGAACAGCCTTGGGCAGTGCCAGCAACTTCAGAAAGGAGGAGCCTCAGTATTTACCTGCACCTTAGCTCAATGAATTACACTTTCTCCTGTCCACTCTCTCCAATCCTTTTCAGCTAAGCCCAGAGGGGAGGGGTGACTATTTATTTCTCACATCTTTCTCAGTTTTTTTCTTTTTTTGTACTGGGGATGAACCCAGAGCCCTTGTACTGAGGTTTTTAAATCTTGCAACAAGGGATCACTAACTTGCCCATGCTGAGCTCAAACCTGTGATCCTCCTACCTCAGTCTCCCAGGATACTACCACACTCTCAGGTCTTACTCTTACAGGCCCAAGTACGCTTCCCGCTTCTCTCGACTAGAGTATGGGGGGGAGGGAGGAGTGGGGGCTCCTTCACCCAGTTCCCAGGGAACCCTCCCTAGCCTCCCTCCACTGAGACTGAACCCAGGGCCTTCTCACTGAGCTGCAACTCCAGCCTTTTTTTTTTTTTTTTTTCACTTCACTTTGAGACAGTGTGTCGGGAAATCACTAAATTGCAAACTGGGCTCCAACTGCTGATCCATCCTGCTGCCTCAGCCTCTCAGAGCAGGATTACAGGAATGCACCATCACAACCGGTTCTCCCAGCGGATTTTAAAACATAGTTGGCTCTCAAATCTTGGGTTTGTCCTTACCCCCAACAACTGCAAAGAAGTGATGAAAAAAAGGAAAGAAGAGAGGAATGTGAGGAAGAAAAAGAACAGACCCAATGCAACTCTGGCTATTTACAAAACATGGGGAGCGAAACGCGGTGGCGCACACCTGTGACCTCAGTTCTTTAGGAGGCTGAGGTAAGAAGTCTGTAAGAAAGCGCCCAGACTGGAGAACTCAGCCATTTAGGAGACCCAGTCTCCAAAGAGAGGGGTTGGAGGTGTAGCCCAGTGCTAAGGCCCTGGGTTCACCTCCCCGCAAGGAGGTGTTTGAAGTAATAAGTCAGCATCATCAGAACCCAAGTTAAGCAACACCGTCATAGGACAAGACCCCGCTAAGCAGAATGCGCTGCGCTTTCCCAGGAGGTCAGGGCTCATCTGGGACTCGAAGCAAGCGTGGGATCCAGCGCCGGTCTACGCCGGCTGCAATCCGGGATCTGCTACCTACCGCGGCGCCTGTGCGCTGCGTGCGCGGGGACAAAGGCAGCGCCACCTCACAGTCCAGTCGCGGTTGGGGGCTCTGTTTGCAACGGACTCAGGGCGGTTCCCGTCGCCGAGGAAGCCAAGGCCCAGCGCTGGCGGTCCAGGGGGTTCCTGCCTCTCCAGAGGGACATGGGAAGGGCAAGTGGGCGACGAGGGCGCACGCGGAACCGTCCGAGGGCGGCGTGGAGCCAGCAGGCGCTAGCCGCAAAGTAGGGACCGCCCGCGCCTCCTCCGCTCACCTCAGGCCAGGTGCGGACAAAGATCCCACGCCGCGTCTCAGCGCCCAGCCCTCCGGGCCCCAGCAGCCAACCGGTGGGCAGAGGGAGGGGCCTCTCCCGGAAGTGACGGTCGCGCGCGGGCTGCTGGGGGTTGTGTCTCCGGGCGTACCCGCCCAAGGTTACAAAAACCTGCGGCGAGCCTCAGTGCGCAGGCGCAGGCCGCCGCGCCCGGAAGTGAAAGCGCTTCGCGCCGGAAGTGGTGGTGATTGGCAGAAGTTTTTTGTTTTTGTTTTTGCTTTGCTTTTTGGTTCCGGGGGTGGAAATCACGACCTCGCGCTTGCCGGGCAGGCGCTTGTGCAGTTTTGAGCTATATCCCCGACCATCTCTTGTTTCCGTTTTGCAATACTGGAACCCAGTCCCTTCGCACTGAGCTACATCCCAGCCTTTTTAGTTTTGATTTTGAGACAGAAGTCAGGCAGAGTCGCTAAACTGTCCAGGCTGGACTGAACTTGCTGTCCTCCTGTCTCAGCTTCCAGGAGTGCTGGGATAACTGGCTAGGAGGCAGTTTTTCTTACGGGTCTTCCTTGGAGATTTTTGGCTCCTTACTGATGGTCCACCCGGTTCTGGGTCTGGTGCCCACTCTTAATACCCAGCACTCCCAAAAGCCTGGATGCACCTTTCTCCCGGCAGTGTCCCCTGGAAAAACCAAATGAAAGGCCGAGGGCAACGCTCAGAAGCCCTGTTGTCCCCCCAGTGTTTCTCTGCTTCCTTCGCAGGGATTTGGGTGACCAGTCAGTCTGGAAATCGCTGAGGGTCCAGGTACTAGAGCAGCGGTTGCCGAAGGCATGTGTGTGTCTTCCGCGGGGACCAGTTCAGAATGGCTGGAGACTCTTAGGGCTGTGACCACTGCAGATAGGGGTAGGAGCTATGCTGACATCTGGTGGGTAGAGGTCAGAGGTGCTGGTAAAATAGTGCCCAGGACAGTCCCTTTCGGCCTCTCCAGACTGAACGGATTATCCAGCCTGCTTTGTCATCTTGTCCCTAGGGCCTCAGCACCAGAGGCCTTGCCAGCTGGTTTGCACAGGCCAGCCCTACCTGTGAGTTTAACCCTGTAGGCTGTGGCATGGGACCCAGGGGCTTACAGGTACTCATGCTGCACACTGACCAACACAACTGTAGCCCAAGTGAGGAAGTGTGATTCTCAAGCCAGCCCCAGCACCTGTGTTGCCTGGCTACCCAGGACTCACCCCATACTGCTCCCAAGGGGAGTCTTGCTCTAAACCCTGAAGTTCTGGCCTAATAGACCCACCTTTGGGTCCAGAGTGCCATGGATTATTGAACTCTTTTTTTTAAAAAATATTTTTATTTTTAAATTGACAAAATTGTAATATTTATCATGATGTCTTAAAATAGGTGTACAAGCTGGGTGTGTTGGCACATGCCTATAATCCTAGCCAGCATTCAGGAGGCTGAGGTGGAAAAGATCACTGCCAATTTCAAGCTGCACTTGGTATGCAGTAAGTTCAAAGCCAGCCTGAACTATATAGTGAGATCCTATCTCAAAACAGTATGGCGAAATGGGTGAATGAAGCTAACATGTCTTATTATCTCACCTTTTTTTGTGGTGACAACTAAAATCTACTCACTAATATGTTAATATTCAACATGTTGCAACTCCATCACCATGTCATTCCTTAGCCTTTTTTTTTGTACCGGGGATTGAACTCTCAACCTCACACTTGCAAGGCAGGCACTTATGCTACTGAGCTAAATCCCTGGCCCTCCTTGTGTTGTGTTGTTTCGGTACCAGGGATCAAACTCATGACCTCTTTTGCCAGGTAGGCACTCATGCGGCTGAGCTATATCCCAACCCTCCTCCTGTATTATTGGAGTGTTGTATCCTTTGATTGACATCTGTATCCCCAGTGAGTAATTCTTAGATTTTTAACAATAAAACTTTGGCCGATGGCCCTTGCTGTTTGTTTTTTTTTTTAAATTGGTACCGGGTATCAAACTCAGGAACATGTGCTTGCAAGGAAGGCGCTTATGCTGCTGAGCTAAATCCCCAGCCCCCTGCTGTTTTGTTATAAGCTGAGCAAACCTGGTGGCACCTAATGGATTTTGTCCCTAGAAACCACAAGTTCTAATAAACTGATGGTGGCTTTCAGCACACAGGGAGATTACTGTGGGAGGGGACCACTGCCATGGGGTTTCGTGCCCAGCTCTTCATAATTCCAATCATTAATCTTGTTTCTGTGCAAACCAACCAAAAGCACCCAAGGGTCTCACTCTGGGGCTCCCTGGGGAGAGAAACAGTTTTGCCACTCCCTGGTGGGAACCTGTGAGAATGGGTGTCCCCATCACCAATCAGAATCTGCCAGATCTCTTTATGATGAAGCAGGAAAAATTCATGGGCAGTTGTTGGGGAGGCCTAGAACCATGGCATGTAAAGTTGCAGGGTACTTAAGTATTTTTCCAGTGCTTTGCCTGGCACTTACCAATTGCTCAGTCTATGGTAGCTACTGGTGTTCCCATGACATATCCTTGGAGGACATTTCATGTAGGCAGTACCTCTCAGACTAGCATCGCCAGTGTCAACCCAATACCTTGCCCCCAGGGTGAAATGAATTGAACTGTCCCTCTGTGCCTGTGCTGCCCTCTGCTGGCCATACACTTTGTATGCAGCCTGCTTTTACCTGGCTAGTTGCTCAAGTGGGCCTTGTCCAGGACTCAGCGGTTTCCAAGGCTGCTTTCCACTCTGCCATTTGGTATGGCTCAGGGGTACATCTATCGGTAGCTTCGACATGGCTATCTCAGAGGCAGTCCGGAGATAACGTCTTCGGCCCTCCGACTCATCCTGATCAAATTGTCTATATACAGATTTGGATTGATCTTATTTTTGATTCTCCTCCCTGGTTAAGAAGGTTTCCAGGCAGCATCCCAGTAACCCTCTGTTGCTGGCACCGCTAAGAGAAAAACCGAAGCCTACACCATCTGCCCTAGCGGTCCTACCGAAGGGAGATGTGGAGGAGCTGCTGCCTGCCCCTTACCGCCTGCCAGCTCCACCCATGGCACCACCAGCACCGCTGGAAGAAGAACCTCCTGGTCATCTGCCCAGCCCTATCTGGACCAGGACCCGACCACGCCCAGAGTCACCAGACTCCTCCTCCACAGCCCCCACTCCCGCGCTTTGCCCCTTTTGGGAGATGCCCAGCTCTATAAATCCTGAAGCCCCCATTTTTGTTTATGTTCCTTTCTCTACTTCTGATCTATATAATTGGAAAGGGCAAAACCCACCCTTCTCCAAAGACCCCCAAGATATCATTACTTTGATAGAATCCATTTTCTCCACCCATCGTCCCACTTGGGATGATTGTCAGCAGATACTGTGGGTGTTATTCACCACTGAGGAGAGAGAGCCCATTTGGGCACTGGGACGAAGGGCAGTGCTGGATCCAGATGGAAATTCATCCTCGGACCCAGATTGCCTGAGCCAGAATTTCCCTTTATCTCGACCTGACTTGGAACCCCAACACCACGAAAGGTAGGGAGGCTCTAGCCCAGTATCGCCAGTTGTTCCTTAGAGCCCTCAGAGGTGCCACCAAGAGATCCACAAACTTGTCCAAGGTTTCAGAGGTAAGACAATTAGCTAATGAATCTCCATCGGGTTATCCAGAGCAGTTATTGGAGGCCTATCGTATTTATACACCCATAGACCAGGTTGCGCCTGAGAATGCAAGGGCCATTAATATCGCCTTTGTTACTCAATCCGGCCCCAGACGTTAAAAAAAAAAGTTGCAAAAGCTTCAGGGATTTGAAGGGATGCCCCTTAGCTCGTAGAAATTGCTCATAAAATATATGATAACCGGGAGAGCTGGCAGGAGATCAATGGTAAAAAGGTAACCAAGGTGCTGGAAATCTTAAGTACAAGAGTTACGCCTCCAGATAGCAAAGACAAGGATGGCAAAAGAGGCAAAGAGCGGCCTCCACTAGATAAGGATCAATGTGCTTATTGCAGAGAAATGGGACATTGGCGTAGAAATTGCCCCAGACTAAAAGCGAAAAGAGAAAAAGATGCAAAGATTCTATTATCCCAAGATTGAGGGGGTCAGGGCTCTGCTGCCCCTCCTTGAGCCCAGGCTAACCTTACAAGTGGGAGGCCAACCCATTGATTGTTCTGGTAGACTCAGGAGCAGCTCATCCTGTTTTGACACAGCCATTAGGGACTCTGACAAAAGAAACTGAAAGTATTACGAGCCACTGGTACTGAAAAGGTCTATCCAAAACTGCAATCCTGGCTTGCCAGACCTGGGCAGAAGACTATCTCTCATGAGTTTCTCTGGGTACTGGAGTGTCTGGATCCCCTTTTAGGGTGGGACCTTTTACATAAACTAAAGGTCCAACTCAGTTTTGAAGCAGTGGCCCCATCCGTGACATGACGCTAAGCTCTGAAGCACCTGCACTGGATTTGCGTGATTTGCACAAGCCCTTTTCTCTATGTTGATAAAAAAGGGAACATAGCTAAAGGAGTATTAACTCAAAGCTTGGGACCTTGGCAATGTCCAGTGGCCTATCTATCCAAGAGACTTGATAATGTGGCCACTGGGTGGCCTCCCTGTCTGTGAATAGTAGCTGCAGTGGCCTTATTGGTAAAGGAAGCCCAAAAGTTGACTTTTGGACAGAAGCTTATTGTTCCCTCACACTCCCTGGAAACTCTAATCAAGGCCCCACTGAGCCGATGGCTGTCCAATGCCAGGATTATGCATTATCAGGCCCTACTTCCAGACCCTGCCTCCATTGGTTACAAGACAACTGCAGCATTGAATCCTGCTATGTTGCTGCCTGATGGTGATCCTTCCGTGTCTCTCCATGACTGTTCTGAGGTAATTGTTCACCTCCAAAGTCTCTGACAAGATTTGACTGGCGAGCCCTTGCCTGAGGCCCCCTTGTATTTCTCTGACGGGAGTAGCTATATCCATCAAGGTAAGAGAGTCACAGGTGCAGCGGTTATTACTGATTCCCAAGTTTCGTGGGAGAAGCCCTGGAGCCAGGTACATCTGCTCAAAAGGCTGAGCTTATTGCTCTCACCGAGGTTCCCAAACTGGCAGAAGGGAAGCGAGTCAATATCGGTACTGACAGCAGATATTCATTTACAACGGCCCATGTCCATGGAACCATTTATCAAAAACAGGGCCTGTTGACCTCTAGGGGACAAAAGATCAAAAATGCCCCCCAGATACTTGATCTACTGGCTGCCATCTGGATGCCAGAAAAGGTTGCAACTATACATTGTAGGGCCCATGATCCTGTTATGAGGGGAAACAACTTGGCAGATGCCAAAGTCCGAAAGACAGCTGCAAAATCAGTGGGGACCGAGACGGCCCTGACATTGTTGATTCCTCCCACTTTGTCGGAACCTGTGTATACTCAAAAGAACCTCCATCTAGCAACCCAGCTCCAAGCCAAGCCTAGTATCCCTGGAGGCTGGTATCAGCTGCCTGACAAGCGAGTCCTATTGCCAGAGGCACTCAGGAGGGAACTTATTCCGCAGGCTCATAGGTCAACTCCTTTGGGAGGATCAAAACTGGCTGATCTCTTTCAGAATATTTTATTCCTCAATTGTCCAAGCTTGCCCAGTCTGCAAGCCTCAGGTGCCCACAATGTCAACTTGTAAATCCAAAGCAACAACTGCCGATTGAGACAAAGCATTTTCGAGGAACCATGCCAGAAGAACAGTGGGAAATAGACTTTACTGAAATGGGAAATCCGGGGCTACAAGGACATAAATATTTGTTGGCAATGGTAGACACTTTCACTGGCTGGGTAGAAGCATACGCTACCAAGTCAGAGTCAGCTCTCATAGTAGTAAAAAACCTCTTATATGAGATTATACCCCGATTCGGCTTGCCTTTATCTATGGGGTCCGATAATGGCCCGGCTTTCATAGCCCAAGTGACCCAAAAATTAACTCAGGCTTTACAGATTGATTGGAAACTTCATTGCATGTACCAGCCTCAAAGTTCAGGACAAGTAGAAAAAAATGAACCAGACTATAAAAACAGTAATAACCAAAATGGCCTTGGAAACTGGTGAAAATTGGGTGAGTCTCCTTCCTTTTGCCCTCTTACATGTGCATTGTACTCCTTATGTTGCTGGAATTTCCCCTTTTGAAGCCCTTTATGGGAGGCCTCCACCTCTCATCCCCAAAATCTCTGAAGAGAAATTAGCTGACCTCTCTAATCAGGACTTTATTAAGTCCCTACAGGCTCTCCAGCCCATTCTGACTGCAGTACACTGTTCAAGCAACACCACTCCACATTTGAGACCACACCAGGGAACAGCCTCCCTGCCGCTGAGCCAGGAGCGTTAGTCCTCCTCAGGCGATACCACCGAGAATCCCTCGAGCCTCGTTGGGAAGAACCCTATACCGTAGTCCTCAGTACACCAACTGCTGTCAAAGTCGCTGGAAAGACCACCTGGATCCATCACTCGCACATCAAGCCTGTGCCAATGTCTGACGAAGACCACACTCTAGATATGAGGACTGTGCAGCCCTCTAAGGACCCTTTAAAGCTTAAGATAACCCAATGTTCCTAATATTGTTGTTAGCCCCACGAGCTCCCACTCACAATTCTGTTCATGGAATCTGCTTAATAACTGACTATAATACTGGTGAGATGTTGACAACTAATGCAACTTTCCATGGTGTTGTAACCTTAGACCTCTGTATTCTACTAAATAGGGCTCCCTCCGATGGCTCACAACTACTTAAACAGGCACTTACTCAAGGCTCCCATCCTGAGCCCAATTATTATTGTGGCAACCTAGATAATCAGAAAAGGTTACAGTCCATACCATGGTATCTTTGCCCTAAGACCCAATTTCAGCATGGGGTGCCTGATGTTCGTAATTCACAATACTGCTCATCCTCCCTTGAAAAGGAGTTTTTCTTCTACTCTTGGAAATGTGTCACTATATCAAACTAGAATGGGGGAAATGCAGATGAGCACCTCTGTCTAACTCGGACCACCCCTTCTAATTGTACCCTTAACCAGTGCAATTTAATGACTCTTAGACCAAAGTTTCCCACCAGTAACATCTGGAAACAAGGGCCGCGTTATGGAATTAGGTTGTGGACCTATGGGTACAACCCTGGTAACGCCTTTGCCGTGCAGTTTATACCTGGCCCTTCTCGACAGGCCCCTATTCGACCCATGGGGCCTTTAGCACCTCGTCCTCCTCCTCCAATTCCCAGGACTCTCACCCTGGATCCCTCAAATGCCCCATCTACTCCACAACCCCAGCTGGATGTGACTGGCCATGAAAACCAAATGACAGATTTCTCTGCCATTATCCCACAGCCAGTCACACGGTCACCTTCAGACCCTTTTTTACCCTTGGACATGACCTTTCAGTTCCTTAACTATAGTACTCCTGACCTAACCACTGATTGTTGGTTATGCCTCCCTGCTCAACCTCCTTTTTATACTGGCACCCCTATAGTAGTCACTGATTCAGAGCTGTCTAATTCTTCCTCAGATAACCCTGCTTGTTGGTGGGGTGCTAGACCTTTGCTCACTCTAGATAATGTCCAAGGGAAACCAGGAACTTGTGTTTATTCAGCCTCCTATTCCTTGCATATTTCCCCTTACACTTCCCTCTGCAACAGAACTGTCTCCCTTCAGATCCATAACTACACTTATCCTGCTAATCAGTACCTAATTGCTCCCGATGGGACTTGGTTTGCTTGCACGTCTGGTATAACTCCACGTTCTATGCACCACATATTCACCCAGCGTCCTGAGCTATATGTATTTTAGTTCACATTTTGCCCCAGGTCTATTGGTATTCGGGAGACAATGGTCAAAGTCACATTCTCCCTAGGGAAGGCTTGAAAGGCCAACTTCATTTAAAAAGAAACCCTATGCTCATTCCTGTCTTGCTGGGGATTCGGGTGGCGGGGTCACTGGGATTGGGAATATCTAGTTTAGTGGTGGGACACCAAAACTATAAACACCTCACTAACCTCATTAATCATGACCTAGCAAGTCTAGGTGACTCGGTATCAAAATTGGAAGACTCTTTAAGCTCCCTAGCTGAAATACAAGGATTAGATCTTTTTCTAAAAGAAGGAGGACTCTGTCTAGCTCTGGGGGAAACCTGTTGCTTATATACAAACCACTCTGGAGTCATAAGACAAAATATGGCTGCCCTTAAGAAACTCCTACAGGAAAGGGAACAAGCTCAACTGGCAGAACAAAATTGGTTTGAACGTTGGTTCTCATTCTCTCCTTGGTTGTCCACCCTCATATCAGCAGCCATAGGACCCCTAATAGTGCTTTTAGTCAGTGTAAATATCGGTCCCTGTATCATAAATAAACTGCTATCTTATGCAAAAGGCCGAATATAGGCTGTCAAGCTGATGATCTTAGCTACCCAGGGTTATGAGCTAGTAGCTGTAGATTCAACTATGAGCCAATGATTTGGCTCACTGACAAAAATCAGTGGGGAATGTTGTACTCTTAACTCTTAGCACCACCATTCTGTTCTGTATGCACCACACCCTTTGACCTTTAAAATAGGAGAAAACAGGAGGTCCCATTTCCTGAGGAATGCACAGGTGTGGGCCCCCCACATCTTTGCAGTTTTTTCCCTTTATAAACCACCCCAAAATCTTAGCCTGGTTGCACAGCAGTGTAAATTCCACCCTCACTCTGTTGCTGGAGACCAGCCTAAATAAGCGCTCTTTTCCCTCCAAGACATCTTGGCCTTTTTATTCTTTTTGCCTTTTTACAATTTTCATTTTATTTTGGGATGCAGCCTTTTGGGGGTGCAACACCCAGTTCCACTCATGTTACTCCACGCAGGCAGCCAGGAAGCAGACATCAACCCTTGGAGGTCTAGAATGAGGCCACTGCAGACACAGGGGACCTGCTTTATTGCACAGCCAAGAGCTGCCCCTCCATTGTCTAGGACACAGAGTGGTCATCCAAGTTCCATTTAACCATCTTCCTCCTCTTCTTGGGCCAAACTCAGGACAGAGAGCAAGGCCCAGGTCTCAGAAAATCGTGATCCTCAGTGTTTGTCTCTTGGAAGTGTAGCTCCAAAGGCATCAGCTGCAAGTGCCCTTTCCTGTCCCCAATCCACCCATGAAGAACTGGAAATCAGGTGGCAGTGAGCAGATTCAGCTGAGGCCAGGGTTTGCCCACCAAACTCTTATTAGATATGGACCAGCTTTTCAGTACCAGGCATGCTTGCCACCTCCACCCCACAGGAAGGCGGCAGAGGGGAGGAGAGAAAGGGATTGGGGGCGGGGGGCTGTGTCCATGCACAACCGCAAGCGGAGTGGCCGGCAGTCCAGAGCTGAGAAATCTAGGTCAGACACATCCGCTGCTCCAAAACGAAGGCCACCACAAATGCAAGGGGTGCTAAATAAATAAATTAGTAGGGCCAGGAACCAGTCAAGGTGGGTGAACTCTCCTAACAGCTCTGGGCACTTGGGCAAGAGTTGCTGTCCCTGCTGTCTCCTGGAGGAGGGCAGGCACAGGCTGGAGGGTTCCGGGTTCCCCCGTATGACCTGTGCTTCTCTCTCTGTCCCCCTGACAGTTGCAGGGCATAGGCCCAGCCTTGGGAGCCAAGGGGTCCCAGTGCCCCAGTACCACTCAATGTCACTTGCCTCTCATCTTCCAGCTCTGGTTGTTTAGATGCTGCTGTGAGGGGTTTTGAGGAATATAGGTTTCCCAAAAGAGACAGGAGGGGGACAGCCACATGCAGCTTGACAGGCTCCAAGGAGGGGTCAGAACTTTTCTAAGGATAGAAAGAAGGCAGGACAGAATATTCCGAGGAGACACAATTGCTCTGGCAAGTCATCAAGGGTCCTCACAGCTACAAAGCTCAAGATCTAGGTTTTGGGGCTGGGAATATAGCTCAGTGGCACAGTGCCTGCCTAGCAGGTGCAAGGTCCTGAGTTCGATTCCCGCTACAAAAAAAAAAATATCTAGGTTTCAGTTTTAGCCCAAAGCACTATTTTGATTTTTGATGTATGAATGTTTCTCTAAGACATTTTTTCAGAAATTTAACATCTTTGCGGCACTGGGCACCTCACAGTTAGTGGGGACAGATCCTACCCTGAGGTCATGGCCAAGGACCCTGCCTTCACCTGTGCCACACCTCTGAGATGGATCCTACCTGGACCAGCTGCTCCCAGGACCTGCTTGGGCAGGAAGGACAGGAAACCACAGGGATATCCAGGCTCCAGCCTGGCTCTGGGCTCAGGACTTTCAGACCCAACTGGCCAAGAGGAGAGGGTGTCCTGGAACCCACTGGGCCCTGGGCATGTGGACTCTGAGGTGCAAACACAGGGGAGCACAGAGGGACCAGGACAGCCATGGGGAAGGTGGGAAGAAAGTCACCAAGGATGTCAAGCCAGGGTCACTCAGAACACTGGTACACCTGAAAGGCATATGGCATTATGGTTACCATTTTGTTGTGGGAACCCCATCCCCTCCCTGGAAACCCACCTCAGCCCTGCCCTGATCACTCAGCAAAACCTTACTGTCCCTCTCTTCAGGCTGGTGTCACCCAGCACAAATTTAGTTTCCCTGCCACCCTGTAGCTTGGCAATCACAATCCCACAGTGACATGTGTGTAACATGCTTCTGGAAGAAGACTTGTGAGTACACAGACAAAGGTACCCTGGGGGCTGGCACAGTGCAGGCAGAGCCACACATCAGCCTTTTTTGCTTTGCAAAATACGAAGCCTGAATCCAACTGAGAGCTATGGCTCTTTCTTTCTTTCTTTCTTTCTTTCTTTCTTTCTTTCTTTCTTTCTTTCTTTCTTTCTTTCTTTCTTTCTTTCTCTCTTCCTTTCTTCTTTCCTTCTTTGTACCAGGGATTGAACTCATAACCTTGAACTCAGGTAAGCACTTGAGCCACTGAGCTAAATCCCTGGCCCGGCTCTGCCTTTCTTTGCTCCCCACCCACCATCCCAGTGGTACCTGGGGCCACATGCAGCGCTGGTCACTCCCACAGAAAGCGCACGTACCAGATGGTCTCATTCTTCAGCTGGGGCCCGAACAGGGGGTTCAGTTGGGCCAGGATAGCAATGAGCCAGCTGCCGGGGACAGCAGTGTGAGGGGGGGTGGGGGCTGGAGGCACAGCAGGAACCCACACCCATGCCAAGGGAGGCCTTGGTCTCTTCTTTGCCTCTCCCCAGGGAGCACCGGCCAAACAGCAGGTGGCAGGGCCAGTGTCCTCTGGAGTCAAGAAGGGACCCAAGAAACCACCCACACCCCAGCAAAGTGTGAGGCAGTGGCCCATGGTTTGTGGGTTTGGATTTGATTTGTAAGGACCCTGAACTGGGGTCAGGGCTGGGATTAGAGGCAGCCTACAAGGTCAGGGTCACTCCCACCAGAGCCTGTGTATTCTCTGATCCACGGCTCCCTGGTCTCTATGTACCCTGAGCTCACATATACTGTACCTCCCTAAGTCACACCCTAGCCCCAGATCTCTTTCTTTATTATTTATTTATTGCAGTACTAGGGATTGAACCTCAGGGCCTTTGCATTAATCTACATCCCTTTAAATTTTTTTTTTTTTTAATTTTGAGACAGGGTCTCACTAGGTTGTTAAATTGCTCAGGCTGGACTCAAACTTGTGATCTTCCTGCCACAGCACCCCCAGAATGCTGAGATCACAAGCATGTGCCACCAACCTTGTAACCATGTTTTAAAGAATGAGCATCTCATCACTTCCTCTGTCCTGTCTGGGTTGTTGTGAATTAAGAACACCCAAATATGCCTGTAAAAGTAATGTACAAGACCAGTGGGGGAAAATCCTGCAGTGAGAGAGGGTGTCCTCAAAACTGGAACTTTGCCAGGTATGATGGTGCATGCCTAGAATCCCAGCACTTACGAGGCTGAGGCAGGAGGATCACTGCAAGTTCAAGGCCAGTCTGTGCTACATAGTGAGTTCATTGCCAGTATAAACTACATAGTGAGACCCTGTCTCAGAAAGCCAAACCAAAACAAAACAAAACAAAAAGCCTAGAATTTGAACTTCCCTTGGTTTGGCAGCCAGGGTGATTTAAACCAAAGAGCAATGGAACTGCAATGTAACAGGGCTGGATGAAGGGGGTGTCTTCCTGTTTTTGCAAAGACCAAACAGTTCCTAGGACCGGTGTGGACCATTAGGAAATGTAAACTGATTCCCTGGAACTGTGCCTTAGAATGTTTTTTTGTATCCCCAAGATACCCTTCCCAAGCACAAATGTTTCTCCCCACAAGTGGTTCTGACCTGGCTGCATTCGGTGCCTGGGGACAATCATCAAAACAGATTAACAGATTTCTGCTGGGCACAGTGGGGCTGGGATTAGGGGTGACCGGAGGCAGCCTGGGATCTGGGATCATGAAGCAGGAGGATCACAAGTTCAAGCCCAACCTGGGCAATTTAGTGTGAGACTATCTCAAAGTTAGCAAAAATAAATAAAATTTAAAAGGCAGTTCGGTGCAAAGGCCCTGGGTTCAAGCCTTAGTATGGCAAACAAACAAACCAAAAACCAAATAAAAACCACTCCTAAGTGCAAGCCTGACAGCTGGGATCTACTGGGGATAGGGTGAAACCCAAAAGGTAGAGCTAAACAATCTGTCCAGGTTCTTCTGACAGCCAGTCAGGCTCACTGAGCAGCTCATTCGTCTCACAGGTGGGATTTGCAGCTCTGGGTTAGTATAAAGCTCACGCAGCAGACACATGGGCCGCAGAGCCAGTGTCCTCTGGTCAAGTGGAGGGAGAGTGTCCTGTCAGGCGGGAGAGGAAGCTGGCAAGGGCAGTACTCACAAGAGGTAACAGCACACAGCAGTGGCAACCATCATGGTGATAATCACCCTGCAACAGAGGAGAGTACAAGTCAGAAGGCCTGGCCAGGGCCACAGACACAGCTCTTCCATCAGCTGTTCCACAGACGCTGCTGATGCCCCCTGGACACAGGAGGCTGAGTACCACTCAGGGTGTGCAATGCCAGCTGGAGAAGAGAAGCTCTCAGTGTCACCTCTTGGGGAGGCCCACCCTGCCCACAAAAGTGACAGTGCCAATCCTGCCTTTATCTCCCTTCTCCACCACCCAACATTTCTCCATCTGACTGCAGACGAGAAAAGGTACTGCTTCAACATGGCACAACACTGTGGAGGGACCTCGAGGAGTTCACTGGGTAACAAGGAAAACAACAGCCGGGACACAGGCAGGGCAAGAACCAATGAGACCACGAGCCATTTCTGAGGTGTGGCTGTTGTAGGAGAAGAGGGTCCACTGGAAGATGGAAGACAGAAGCTTAAAATACATCAGGGCACCATAGAGTACCCACTCACTAGGGTTGCGGAAGTGACACTAAAATGCTTTACAAAGTGGTGGTGTGGGGCTTATCGGCCCTACAGATTTTCTTTTCTTTTTTGTTTTTTGGTACCGGGGATCGAACTCACGACCTTGCATTTGCCAGGCAGGCGCTTATGCCGCTGAGCTAAATCCCGGGCCCTGCCCCTCAGATTTTCAAGAACAAAGATGACACCTATAGCCATAGGTGTCCAAGCAGCCCCTAGCCAAAGCTTACATGCGTCCACAGTGAGACCTAAAGCACTTCAAGTTCGTGCTGAAGACTTGCTCCCTCTTTCAATATGACTCAGGGCTTGGGCCAGTCCTGGCTGGACACTGCGGAGCCAGACTTATGGACAAAGCGAGAGCATTTTATAACTAAAAATACGATGAAGCAGATACTAGTGCGTGTGAAAACTCTGCTAGGGAACCTTCAAGAGTAATACCTGCTGAAAATGGTCAAGTACACAAAATGTGCCACACGCACCGACGTGTGTTTTAAGCGCATTACTTGAGCAATACCCACTGCAGCCTTCTGAGGCAGGCGTTGGCATCGTGCCTTTTTTACTACGGAGAAACTGAGGCTCAAGGTCACACAGCTGGCGGGGGAGGGCAGGAGTGCACCAGCGCGCACCCTGCTCCTGCCCGGCTGCAGGAGGCAACGCCCAGCCATCAGCACCTCCACCTCCCGCTGCTCCTAGCTTCGGTGTTTGTCCTTTGGCCTGGGCCTCCCACCTGTTCCCTCGTTGAACGCGGCCCAAGAGTGGAGACCTCGGGGGAGGCGACCAGGAGGAGGCGTCCCCGGAATGACGCTGGGTAGGACAGAGCACAGGGAAGGAGGGGTCCGCGGGGAGCCAGGGCCTGTGCGCCTTCCTTACCCGCGGTTAGGTCCCTTTGGCACGAACCAGGGCCCGGCAATGCCGATGAGGCCCCAGAACGTGGTGAAGACGATGACCGGGAGGGCAAAGGAGTGCGCCGTCATAGCCGAGGCCGGGATGCCCGCGGGACGCAGGTAGGAGACGCAGGTACTGCGGCGCAGGTCCCCTGCGCGCAGGGGACGGGGAGCATGCGCAGTGGGAACCGAGAGCCGGCGAGCTCCGCGGGGCTGATCGCGGGCTTGGCGCATGTCACTCAGGAACAGGGGGCGGGCCTTCTAGGGAGTCCGCTAGTTGATTGCCTGAGTGAGGTTAGGCCCCTCTCGGGGGGGTGGATGTGCCGCCGCAGGCGCAGTGATCGGATCTGAGGTGGCCTTGAGTCCCTTGTGCTCCTTCCTTAATCCCGAAGACTCGGGCGTTTAGGGCCACTCAGAGGCATCTCCTACCGAGTCACGCTGAGCCAGGCTGCCCAAAAGCACCCTACGCCTCGCCCCACGTTCTCCCCATCCCGGGTGGCTCGGCCCTGGGATCCGAGGTTGGGGAGACTGCAGGGGCTTCTGTTAGGCTGGGAGCGCAGTGAGAAGGGGTGAGGTTGGGCCAGGTGGGTCAAAATTCATTCGGAGCCGGATGGCTGACAGGCGCCGGGGATTAGATCCTTGAACCAAGCGCTAAAACCTCTGCTGTACAGATCAGTGGCTCCAGGAGGCAGCTGTAGCAACGCGTGCTGCCCCCAACAGCCTTCCATGCTCATTCATTCCCTGGATTTAGTGGCTTCACGGCGTGGGAAACGGAGTGACCTTCGCGTGATGCGGAAGGGAAACGTACCTGTCCTCCTGCCAACTCCTTTTTTCCAAAAGTAGGAGCCAGCCACCTCCACCTTACCCGCATACTAGTTGGGACCACTGTATATCCATCCTTTTAACATACGAGTTGTGTGTGTGTGTGTGTGTGTTTACAAAGATATCAGGCTCGATCCTTCGTTATATCCATGCAAGATGGAGGTAGGAAAGCATATACATAGAGGTCTTACGTGTAAAATGCCATCCTGGCTTTCTAAGGGTGTCTAATCTAGTTGAGTGATATGTTGTAGTAAAATCATAATGCTGGTCAGACTAGGGCAAGAGTCCCTATGATCAAAGTAGTCACTGTCCATCGTGAGACTTGAGGATGGAGAAATTAGGGAAGACGCCCTAGAGGAGGTGGTGTTTTAACTGGATTGCAAAGAATGGTTAGCCTTCCTTTCCAGAGTGTGTGCTTTTGGGAACACTGGCCCAGGTAAGGGGACACTTGGCATGCATGAGATGGCATAAAATGGGCTGGTCCTACAGTCCTGCACAAGATCACCACTACAGTTTATGGCTGTAGGTCAAAAAGATCAACGTCTCTGGATTGTTTCAGAAAAACAGTTCTCCGTGTAAACAAGCATAGAGTCGTGTGTTTCCTGTTTGTCCCTTGCTCAGTTTCAATAGCAGCTTGGTCTAAGTGGCAAGGGGTTCTGCTCTGTTCCAGCAGGGTCTGAGGTCTCATTTCTGTCCTGGTTTGCATTTGTTCTGCATCATCTGTTTGGCCCCTTTTTTGTGGTCTGTGGTCTACAAGGGGCTCAAAGCCATACACTGGCTCCACTCCAATCCGAGGAGTCTTGTCAGCACCCCAGCTCTGGCTGTTCCCCAGAACATGACTTAATGATGTGGTGTGCCTGGGCAGCTGCTCTGATTCTAAAGGTAAATGTCCATCTGATTTTTTAGTAGGTCCTTAAAGTATAGCCCCTCCTTATCACATGTTGATTTCCTAAAGCTTTGTTTTTAGCTGGAAGAGATTTAGAGGCTAAAGTAATCCATTCCCTTTGTGGGTGATACACAGAAGCAACTCGCCCAAGACCACACAGTTCAGTAGTAAAAGAAGTAGAACCCAGGCCCAAGGCTTCTCACACACACATCATGCGCTTGCATTCAGGCGCTTGCATCCAGCCTGAGGACACTGCTTTCCAAGGCACAGTTGTGAGGCCGAGGCCATGTTGTCAGGTCTCCAGCCCTTTGGCCCCTGATGTGTTGCTGTGTACTCTCCACATGGGGGTCTCTGCCACAGCTCCTAGGAGTGCTTTGGGCACACTGGCAAATTTCCCAGGCAGTGGAGTCCTCCTGCTAGTAACACCTAAGTATATCCTTCTATAGACTTGGGCACTGGTGAATTCCTAGGAAGGGCAGAAGCAAAAGGAGCCACTGAGAAGTGCTCTAAAATGTCCTTGCATCTCCTCAGCATGAAAGGCAGGAGCACCGGGACACTGGGAAGCTACAGGTACCCTCAGGGACTCAGGAATGACCTAGATGCCTCTGCAGACACTAGCAACTCTGAATGCCTGAATTTTGCATGCCCCTAGGTTTAGGATGAAGCTATGGCTCCCCATGGTGGCTCCCTGCTACTGCCAAAGCAGAGATGGTTTGCACATTTGGAGAAAAGCTCTAGGAGAAGGATTCCCATAACCCTAGCCCTAACCCTTAGCCAAGTAGGTCTCAAGGCAGCATTTCCTGTGCTTGTCCAGAGCACGCAGTGAGCCTTGGTGACCTGTCTGGCCACAAATCAGCATCTTTCAACCCTCCTGTCCCTGCATCCCCCTCTCTTGTGGGAGTGTAACACTCAGGAACTCTTGGGATCTGTGCAGGCTGTGTTGGTTCATGTTTACTTTCACAGGGGTGCGCATCTAGCATGGACACATCTTATACCCCAACATGCTCCATCTCACAGGCCCCTAAATGTCCAAGTTCTTTCCTGCAAACCTCTGCTGTTCCCTCCCTGAAGGAAGGTAAAGGATGGGTGGTGATGGTGCTGGTGGTTTTCAGTGTCAGGTATTGAACCCAGGGACTTCACACTGAGCTACATCTCTAGCCATTTAAAAACTTTTTAAATGCTGAGACAAACCTTACTAAATCTCTGAGTTGCCCAGGCTGGGTTTGAACCTTCAGTCCTCCTACCTCAGCCTCAAACAGAGTGCTGAGATTACAGGCCTGCACCAGCAAGCCCAGCTAAAGGATGGATTTTATGATGAAACTCAGCATGGAGAGATGAAGCAGAAGGGCCATGATGGAATCTCGTGGCAGGTGGGCCCATTTACCCTGGCTCATTAAACCTGCAGTCAAGAGCAAAGGGTCAGGTACTGCTGTCCATTGACTTTCACACAGGACTCTGTGACACTTCCCAATTTATGGGGAAGGCTCCCCACACTCGCCCTCTGGCATCGGCTGCAGCAGGGAGTTACTAGCGTGGCAATAAGAGCCCAAACTTCCTGGCTGAGGAGCTGCAAAAACAGCAGGCAGAGTGACAGTCAGACACCTTGACCAGGACTCCAGGAAGACAATGTCCTCAGAACCACCAGGCCACTTGCCTGATTTGGGATCTGAGCCACCCTTGGGTCCACCTGTGTCATTCACAGGATGCTGCCCTCAGTCAGGCGATCTCACTAGGAACGTGGGATGAGGGTGACACTGAAAATGGTATGTCCTTGTCACTCGACTGACACCTGAGCTCCCTTCAGGAGACTGAAGATAACCACGGAGGTAACTGGAAACTCCAACTAAATGGACCTTTAGGCTTCTGTGAGCTGAACCTCCCAGCATTGCTTCTGGGAAGACTCAAATCCTTCAGACTGTGCTGAAGTCACCCAACCTGTACCAAACTTCAGGAGCCACATGGCCCCTGGCCATCTATGGGGCAGTAGCTCTTGCACAGCCATGTGGGAAGAAGCTCTTGCTGTGTGACAAGGGCCTTCCATCTATGGGGACCACAAATGGTAAGGGACATGAGATGTAAGAGGTGTGCATTCCAACAGCATAGGCCTTCTCACTGCACACGGACCATGACCACGACCACGAGAGAAACTGCCAGCTTTGCCTCCCAGGATGGCATCAACGTTGCATGGTGTGTGCTTGCCCCCTGCAGATCTTGCAACCCTGGAGTCCGTCTGCTGAAGCAAGAAACATCCCCAGAAGGATCCCTGGCACCTGGCCTGACTGTGACAAAAGATTCAAAGGTGCGGCATTGCCAGGCATCCATTCCCAGGCGCACAGGTAAGCAGCTGTTTGGGTGCCAAGTGTGGCAGGAACTTGGTCCCAGGCCCCTGAGGGACTGTCAGGGCTGCTGGTGCAGGAAGGGCTTTGTGACTGGATGGTCATGCTGAACCTGCCTCAGGATCCTGGCACCAGAGACTGGGGCATCTCCAGGAAGGGCCTGGTAGTTGCACACTGGGTGTCACACACACACACACACACACACACACACACACACACACACACTCAGATAAGAAAGGCAGGTTACAGGTTACAGTCTACATCCTGAGTCTCAGAGGAGGCAGCTTCCACTGGGAGCTGCCTGCTAAGAGAAAAATGCCTCTTCAAAGAGGGACAATCCAGCTGGCCTTCAGCAGCTTAACCTACCTCCTAGTTGTTGCTTAGGGATTTACAGGACAGATCCGTGTGTGGAAATAAACTGCTTTATTGAGATAGCAAAAGATTTAGAATCCAACATGGTTTTCTAAACATGTGCATGTCGTTGAAACCAGGGAAAGTAACAACATCTCTGTCAAGTCACCCTTGGGTGCTCCTGGCCACACAGACACCTGGGTGAGGAACCTGGTGACCTCTGTCCTTGTCCTGATCTGTAGACAGCACTCTTGAGTCTCCCCTTTGTAGGACAGAGAGCAAAGGACTGGAGTTGGTCACCCTCACAGATGTCCGGCTGGACAAGGCAAGGCTCCCTCACCCCAGAATCTCTAAGTATCTGGTACAATGCTGCTTATGCGGAATGCCTGTCCCCGGGGGCATCAGTCATGAGGGAAGAGGAAGAGCAGATGCCAGGACGGCAGCCTAGGTGAAGATGATAAAGAAAGTCCTTCCTCCTTGGGGGACTCTGAGGGCCACCTCCAGAGCCAGAGGGGAGACCCCTCCATGGCGCGAGGCAGAGAGGAGAAAGACAGCAGCGAAGTGCTAAGGCTGAGAGTGGATGTCAGGAACCAGAGTCTGTCGGATGGGCCGGTGCCTGGGTGCCGGCATCACAGAGCAAGGATGCCCTGCAGACAAGCAGCAGGCAGGGTCCTTGCCCGTCTAGATGAGCCTGAGGCAGGAACAAGAAGCCCTTCGCACAGACATCCCTAACTTCCCAACCGGTTAAGGAAGCAGAACAGGGACAACAGGTTCCCATCCAGCTCAGCAGCCTGGAGTCTACCCAGACTGCACCACCCTGGCAGGGGACAGCTCTCCCCAGAAGGGAAGGGCCAATGGTGAGGGGGCTGGGGACCTGCTAGTGCCAGAGGTATCCTATGCAGAGGGTGCCCACAAAGTTCTAGGGCAGCAGTTAGAAACCCTGGCTGCTGGGTACAGTCCAGGGAATGGGTGGAACTGTGCCCATCTAGAGCAGGGCATATTCGCAAGCAGCGATGGAAGTTCCAAGCAGAATCCTTAGGGCAGCTTGAGGAAGAGGGGACATGCCCGTCCCGCTAATGGTCCATGTGGACAGCACCTCTGCCCACAAGAGGACTCAGTGGCAAACTTCACACCAAGGACGGGGATGGGGCAGGAGAGCAGAGGGCAGAGATGGCCTTCTCTCAAGGAATGCAAGGCTCTTGCTACTATGCTGGGGCACAGGGTGCAGGGAGAGGCACTTAGATTCTCAGCTGCCATGGCTTGGAGAGGGAAACTGAGGCACAGATAAGAACAAAGGACTAATCACAGGCAACCACTACCTGCAGTAGAGCCTGGACGGCTCCTGGGTCACCAACTCTGAATTTGACCCACACAATCCTCAGGAAAACACAGCTAAGGGCTCCTCCCTTCCAGAGAGTGCACCAGGTAAGACCCTTCTGTGGTACAGGCATCTTGAAGGCTCCACGAGCATCCTTCAGAATCTCCAGGGCTCCCCGGAGGGTGCGACAGGCCACTTCTGTGCTCCTAGCCCCTTCTTCCTGAGCCCTGTACCTGTGCGGGACAAGACCATGATGGTTATGCTGAGCAAATGACAGCACCTTTCCGCACCAGACCTCACCCCAGGGCTGTGTCAGGACAACAAGGCAGGCCAATGGGGACAAGGCCAGCTCTGCATCTATGGCCCTCAACTATCCCAGCTCTGCTCAATCTGTTTCCCTATGAAGGCCACAAATGCGTCACCTGGAGACAGTTTGTCATGGCTGGGGAAGGTGTGGCTTTCCAGTGGAGAGCTAGGGGATAAGGCCTGGAATCTACTATTGCTCCCACAGTGCCTAGGGCCCAGGAGGCAGCCATCATACACACCGCCTGCCAGTGTCTCTGCTGCCTTCCTCACAGGCGCCAGTCCTACTGTCCCTCAGAAAAGTCGGCTTGTCCAAGGGCACACTTGGCACTTCTGTCTCCTCTGCCCAGGGCTGGACACTGGAGCAGCTCCTTCAACCATGCACGAAGTTGAACTCACCCAAGTTCCTCTTGGCTCCCTCCATCTCACAGGGGAGAGGCACCCCCAGCTGTTGTTACAGAGCCACCTGGCTTCCTGTGGAGCCAGGGTCAGCGCTGAGACCCAGGCATATGGCTAGTTGGGCAGCAGAGGGAGACCTGGAGCCAGGCAAGTTGCTGTGGAACAGGATGCTCTTTGCACTGTGCCAGCTACCCAGAGCCATGAACCTGGTCTCTACCTGTGGCTGGAAAGTGGCTGGGCACACTGGCGAAGCTCTGAGACCCTGGGATTTGGTCTCCTGGCTCAGCCCAGCATGGACTGATCAGCTCTCACCCCACCTCCACATCTGGGTTGGGACCTGGTTGCGTACCTACCTGTGTGGGGGCGGGTGGGCACCTGGGTACAGGCATAGACATGGCTGAAGCGCCGGCCCGAGGAGGTCAGGTACCAGTGCTGGATGGCAGGCTGCGGGTTGTACTCTGTGACCGCCACCCCGTTCACTGCTGTCATCATCAGCATGTTGAGCACCTCATTGGAGAGTTTGGTCCTTTCGTCGGTCCTGATCCGGTTCATGGCCTTGAACCCACGCTCACAGCAGGAGGTGGAGATAGGAACACAGACCACCACGGCTATGAGCTTGCTCAGCAAGGGGAAGCGGCGGTGCTGGGACAGGGCACTTTTACACAGCATGGAGAATGGGAGGTTCTGGGCAGCCACCTTCAGGCCCAGCCACTCCTCCAGCAGTGCCTCCTCACTGTACCCTGCGGGCAGGGAGAGCTCAAAATGCCTGGCAAGGCTGAGAATGTCATCATTCCCGAAGCAGGCCAGCTCCACCCCACTCGGCCAAGCCATGGTGTCAAATACCTCCATGTTCTTGAGCTGCACCGGGCGGTCTGTGTCAAACCTCTGCCGGAGGTACTCAACTCCCGTCAGGATCATCCTCTCCCTGTCCACCTGGAACCGCTGCTCTGCCATCTCCACCCTGTCCAGGAAGATGCCATGGAGCTGTCCATCCTGGAAGGTGGCATTGAACTCTTCCTCTTTGGGTCCCGCCTGGTGGCGGAGGGCCTCTAGTGCAATATAGGCGTGCCCCAGCTCGGAGTTTAATTCTGTGATCAGCACCATCTCCTTCTGACACACCTCAGCCAGGGGCCTGTAGATGCTCAGGAAGTCCAGGAGGAAGTGGCAGAACTTGATGAAATGGAAGCCCTTCATCAGCTTCAGCAGGCCCTGGGCCCTGTGCCCAACTTGGCCCCCCGCCTCCGCCACAGTCTGGAGGTGCCGCACCAGTGCAGGCCAGCTCACGATGAGCGCATTCAGTGTGCGCCTCTTGCTGGCTACCCAGTGGACAGCATTTAGGTCCTTCAGACGGACGATCTCCTGCTCCAGGGGTGCTGCACCATCCTGCAGCTCACTCAGCCTCTTGTTGGAGGACTGGTAAAACTTGAAGATGGTCCGGATGTGCCGGTCACACTTCCTTACCAGATCAATTCTCCCACAAGTGTCCACTACAGCCTGGTGTAGTTGGTGGGCCACGCAGTGGACAGGCAGCAGCTGTGGGATGATCTCCTGGAACTTCTCCACGAGGCCTCCCTTGCAGCTTAACATGGTATGACCATTGGTGCCCAGGCCCACCACCCAGCCAGGCCTCCGGAAAGGGATGTCCAGCTCGTCCAGGGCTGCGATGATGGTCTCAAAGTACCCATCCACTGTCTCACTGTAGAGTGGGGCCAGGGTGATGTATGACTCTTTCACCTCCAGCTGCTTAAGGTAGCGGATATAAATCCCCACACAGGCTTGGTTGGAAGAGTCCCTGCAGCTGTCCAGCAACACGCTCATGCATGGGGAGCTGCGGATGTCCCCGAGGATGTCCTTTTTCAGGGTCTCCGAGATGTATTTGATGAACTGGGTGCATGCTGTACGGTTTCGGTACTTGCCTAAAATCATGGTCCCGCTGCTTTGGAGGAGCTGCAGAATCTTCTCGAAGTCATTCAGGGGCCGGGAGTGGTACGCGATGGAGTAGGCAGCGTTGAAGAAGTGCTCCATGTTGGCCATGAGGTCGCTGGAGATCTCTGGGACCAGGGTGGTCTCAGGGCTGCTGTCTTTGACCTCCACGGTGGTGACACAGAGCTTGTGTGCCTTACTGACTTCGTGGTACTTTAACGTCTCCACCTTAAAGGGCCCCGTGTAACCCTGGACTAACCGAGATGATTTGTCATGGAGCGTGGGTCTCTCTTTGCAGGCTGAGCAGAACAACTTGGTCTCCGTGGGGTCGACTACCAACCATGGGAACTGCCCAAACCATGACCTCTGGATGGAGCGGGGTCTGTAAGTCCTCTGACTCTTCCTGGGCCCACCAGCTTCTTCTGTATGTGTGCTGGAAGAGCAGTTGAAGGCGTGTGTCTCCATAGGTGGAGCCGGAAGTGCCGCAGATTCTGTAGCGGGGGCTTGAGTCTCTGCCTCTCTTACTGCTGCCATCTTCTTTTTCCCTTTGAAGAAAGTTCAATCATGCTTAGCTTCACTCTGCAGTTTTCCGTGAGTGAAGACACCCCATCCAGTAAGCGCCCCTTGTGAAAAGCAGAGGAGCTGCACATGATGCTTCTCATGGATCACTCATGGCTCCTCCTTAGACCCTTTCCTGTCATTACCCGTGAAAGCCAATCTGTCCCCCTCAAGAGTGGTGGCTGGTCCTCATGGGGTTCTCTGTGGCCTCCTTGCTCTACCTATCCAGCTACCCTGGAACTGAGTGACACCAATTGCTAATAAGCTTAGTTAACCACCTTTGAGCAGAGATATTATTAAATGGGTGGCTTTAATCCTCTTCTGAGACTCCACAAAAATGAGGTCAAACATCTTTAAGTCTTGTAATGTGACTTAGAAAGCAGGGAGGTGCAGAAATACTCTTCGGTAGCCAACCAGCCAGGCAGTTATGGACTGAGGTGTGGAAAACGGCCACTTCTTAGACCCACAGTACCATCCCCGTATGCCCAGGACAAGGAGTACACAGCTGGTGCTAGTTCCCGGCATCCAGTGCCCCCACCCACTCCTCCTCCTCCCGTCAGCTCTGCCACAGCCCCCTTCAGCACTTTTGCTCATTGAAGGGTCCCATCTTATTGGCACTACCCCAGTTTCCCAGATGACTGTACACTTTGTTGGCAGGGTTCCTTTTTAACTCCCCATTGTTGATCCCAGTACAGGGCCTGGTCCATGACGGGTCCTGGGTATGTGTGGCTGATCCAATGGCATGTGACTTGCCATAGCTGCATGTGCCCAGCACGTGTCCTTCAGAACTCAGTGGTGTAAGACTCACCTGGCGGATGACCTTTTCCCCACTTTGACCCATTTGGATCCTTGATCCAGGGTGCAGCTCTCTGCTCCAGTCTCAAGATCAAATCTGGCTTGGCAGCAGCAGGCCCTGTTGCGAGAGTAACGAGTCATACGTTACAGTGCTGCAGGACACCAGGCTGAGCGGCCCAGCTCAAGCCAGACCTGGCCCCAAAACATGCAGGGATTCCTGAGTTCTATACTTGGCAGAGCCTACTTGGCTGGGGCAGGCTGAGAGCTCTCCTGTCCAGCATGGCAGAGACGTGGCCCGGGTTGGCCATGCCCTTAGCCAGGATGATCACTTCCACAGCTCTGTGGGCAGCCCCGGCGCAGGGGCCAGTAACCTGCACCCAGAAACATAGGATGAAACAGATAAAGAAGAAGAGGGTAGGGAAGAAAAGCAAAGCCACACAAGTGGTAAAGGTCATCTCTGACATAACCTGCTGGCTTTTGGGCAGGTGGCCAACTATGCTTGAAGGGCTTCTAAATACATCTACCACTGGTGATGGATGCTGAAATCTGGCTAAGAGAGATGTGCCCCTCAAACAGGAGTGTTATTTATGGATGCACAAAGAAATCGTTTCCTTTATTTATAATGTAATCCATTACCATTTACTTATCTATATGATTCTATCTATATGTGTGTTTATTTTCTTTGGAAGTACAAGCAAATGGTTACTGTGGGTGCTTCTGCAGAGGAACTGATGGGCGGACAGGAGGGGGTTTATTTTTTTTACCAGCTTTTGTGACACTTGCATATAATTATATTTCCTATATAGGTATTTGTGTATATCTATGTATCTACCAGGAATAAAAACAGTTACTAAAATGGGATAGGTGGAACTTACACCCTTCTTCAGCAGAGGGATAACGATAAAAGGAACCCTAAACTGAAGAGGAAGTGGGGTAGAATCACTAACGCATTATTGGAAGAGGGCAAGGAGACAAAAGAGAGAGAAACTTACAGAGCTGACACAGATCACCTGCAGAGGAGGTGACCAGGGGACACAGGCTGCTTTGCAAGACAGAATCCAGAAAGACTTAGAAGCAGGAGGTCCTACCTAGAGTGGGGAAGGTGGCTGAGCAAGGGACAGGACTAAAGTCTGTGTGGAGAGCACCTCACCCTGGAGGAGAGTGGAGGCTGAGTCCACAGGTGTCCACAGGGCACCGAGGACACAGGAGGACACAGAAGGAAAGGAGAACGTGGTGCTGCAAACAGACAGGGGAGGTTTATGGACTGAGGGGTGCACTGCCTGGTGCCAAGGACCCTGCTCAGTTTATTCCCTCCAAGCTAGAGACAAGTTTTCTTTGCTCAAAAGGAATCGTCCCCCAAACGTCAATGGACAGTGACTTTGGAAGGCTCCCCAAAGAGACTTCCGGGGGCAGGTGGTTCCCTCCAGTATCCCAGGCATGCACAGAGCTTCCTACTAGTTCTTAAAGCTCTACTCTGGACTAGGATGAACTCAGAGAAGATTGCTGAAGAAAGCTGTCTAACAAGAAAGCAAGTTAGCTGCTGTGGGGAGCAGCTGCGGCGGAGCGGAGGAGGAAGAAGGATCAGGGGGTGTCTCTCAGCTGAGTGCCCAGCCACTGGGGAGGCTCTGGGAGGAGGAAGAAGCCCTGCTGCTGAGAACTCTCTGGCTTTTATTTAGAATATCAGAGTAAAAGAAAAAAGGAGAAGAGCAGTTTGGGCACAGAGCTGCTGGGCAGTTTTCCTTGGGGAAGGGGAATGGTCAGACACAACATGCTTTAATATCTAAGCTTGTTTAACCGCTTGATTCTCACACAGCCCATGTGCTTTTGTGCCATAGTTTAACCATTTACTCTTCACAGTGCCTGTGTGCCATTTTGCCTGCAGTTTAATTATGTGTGTTTTTGCCCCATACTTTAACCATTCACTCCTTATAAAGCCTATCTGCTTTTGTCCCAATGTTTAAATCTTTAATCATTTACTTCTGGCCAGGTCCCCCAGAGAGACATGCAGGGAAAAGCACTGAAACTAAAAATCCCAGAGTGAGAGGAGCTTCCCAACAATCAGAACAGGGAATATTCATAGGGAAAGTCATGAAGGAACGGAACACTAACAAGGAACTCTATGCTTGAAATATTAGAGTGCCTAGAAACAGAAACACTCAAAAGGAAAAAAAAACTGTTTGAAAAGAAAACTGAGGAAATCACTGAGAAAGTAGCACAACACAGACAGAAGCAGAAAATAGTAGGAAAGAAAAAACAACACACATAAAGAAATGAAAAAGCAGAGGCTCAGTCCAGGAAGTCCAATGGCTAACTAACAGTTTTTGGGGGGGAAAAAAAAGAGAAAACTGGAAGAAACTATGTTTATTATAAACAACATTTCCTCAAACTGGAAAATGTGTTTCCTCATACAAGGTAAGCCTCAGATATGCAGAACAAAAAATAAGTAGCAGCCATATGAATGCATATCATGGAGCATTTCAGAACTCTGGGATAGACTGGAAAAGCTTTCAGAGTAGAACAAATAGGCTGTGTTCAAAGATTTAGGAATTTAAAAAGTCATAAAACTTCTCCATAGCACCAGAAAAACCTGACAGAGCAGTGCTTCCAAAAGCTGAGGAAATTTGGTTCCAATCTAGAATTCCTTTTTTTTTTTTGGTATCAGGGATCAAACTCACGACCTTGTGCTTGCAAGGCAGGCGTTTAAACCACTGAGCTAAATCACCAGCCCTCCAATCTAGAATTCCACCTCCGTCACACTATCAATCAACTGTGCAATGCTTCTTGAAGATATACTGTGTCCAAGTGCCCACAGCCCAGTGCAAATACGAAACCTCTGTCACCACAAAATGAATGACTACTGAAATCATCTCTGACCATCTGGGGAGCCACTCAAGAATTATGAACTGGGCTGGGGATATAGCTCAGTGGTGGGACTGAAGAACTAGGGATAATGGCAGTCTACAGGACACAATCCGAACCTTAGCTGCAGGGGAGGGAGGGATATGACTGACATCAGTGGTAGCCTCGTTTTTTTGATATACATTACACAAACACAAACTCGAACAGAGAGGAGAAGAGGGGAGGGGAAGAGGAAGGGGAGAGGGAAGGAAAGGAGGAGAGAGGAGGGAAAAGGGAGGCAAGGGGAAAGGCTCTTTCCATCTTGATGCTGCATAAGAACCCTGGCTGTCTATGGGAGGGTAAAAGAACAAGAAACATGCAGGAGAGGGAGCTTTGAGACCCACTGCCTGGCTTCTAACTAGCTCTCCAAGGCCCAAGCCTCGTGACTTCAAGGCCCAAACCTGCTGACCCATGCTGGCACCTGGCAAGATGCAAGCACTTTGGTGTCTCTGCCACAGACAAGAGCGTGGAGCCCACTAGGAGGCCCTGTGCCTCCAGCCCTGCTCAGGTCATCCCCTTCCGGCTGTGTCTACTGGTTTTGCCTCCATTAAAACTGTTCCTCTCTGGGAAGCCTTCCTGATACCTCCTTCTGCTGCCCAGATTTACAAGGCCTGACCTCAGCAGCTACAGGCACTCTGTCTGTCTGTCTCTCTTTTGGCAATACTGGGGATCAAACTCAGGGCCTGTGTGCTGAGCTACTTCTCCAGCTCATTTAAAATTTCTTTTTAAAATTGATGACAGGTCTAGCTAAGTTGCTAAACTTCCCAGGATGGGTTCACATTTGTGACCCTCCTACCTCAGTCTCCCAGAGTTCTGGGATTACAGGCATGCACCACCACACCCAGCTCTGCTGCTCTCTTAAGGAGCCTGTATCTCTGATGGTTTCTCATTCAAATATGTGCCTTTCCCACAAGCCTGCAACCACTGTGAAAGCAGAAACCCTGGCTAGTGTGTATCCTCCTGCCTAGTAAGTGTCTGCTGGAGGATGGATATCTACATAAAGCGGTGCTAAAGTAGAGAGTCCCAGGAGTAGAGTTCCTCCCCTCAGAGGGAAGTAACAGCAAGAGGACCACAAGCACAGCACTCTCTGGGGTCCCCAGGTAGAATAGTCAGCTTATGGTGGCGCAAAAGGGAGCTTTACCCAGGGATGCCAACAGCTCATAGTTCATGTGCATCACGTCTCGGTACAGCTCCTTCTGCTGTCTGCCCAGCAGGCCCCACTCCTCCCGGCTGAAATACACTGCCACATCCTCAAACATGGCTAGAAGCTCCACAGGCTCCTCCAGCAGTCCCTCCTCTGCAGCGGCCTGCAACAGAGAGCAGACACTCACTTCTGGGGTGGCCACACGACACTTCCGGTGGCTGCTGAAGACCCATGTCCTGGAAACTCACAGAGTGGCCCCGATAGTCACTGAGGAACTAATTTCTCCACTAAAAGGCAAAGAATCAAATTGGGGAGAGCCACAGTTATCAGGTAAAACCAAATGGGCCTCAGTCAGAGCCTAGGCTTTCCTGGAAGGAAACAGAAACACACTGGTTAGGACAGGTGTCTAGTTAGAGATCCTGAGTCCTAATAGCAATGTTCTCTGCTCATCTACCTGTGACTGCAGAGGCAACTCCCTGCCTCTGGGAGCACCTGCCGGGACTTCCCAATGGGATGTGAAGGTAGTAGTGACAAAGAACTAAGGATGCTCACAGTCCCTTGACTCCACAGGGTGACATCTGCCTCACTGCTAAAGAGTGTGATTACAAAGATTAGGCCTGTTTGTTAGTTTCTTAGACTAAAAAATAACAGGAACAAGAACAAGAGGAAAAGTGTTTGCTGTCGTGCTGGATTCTGGGAGGATTCAAGTGTACTAATTTGAGCCTGGTTTCTTCTGATGTTAGCCATGAGGAACATCTGTGCTCCTCTTTTCAGATTCTGGAAGGGAACACTAGCATTGCTTTAAAGGAAAACCCTGCTTGAGTGTAATAGTTGAGAAACAGGGAAAGTTCTAGCTATTCAAAGATTCCAACTAACATCATGCTCTTAGAGATCAACTTTCCTGAAAATTATCTGGTTAGAAAATAAACTTAAGGTCAGTGGTAGGTCCTTTAAGGAGAGGAAGAAGAGTGCCAGGTTTATGGTCAAAGGCTCCAGATGAGGTCATGGGCTCTGGACTGTCACTGTCTGACTTCTGGGTGGATGTCAAGAGTCCAACCCTGAGCAGAGTCCACCATTTACCACACAGCCTGTGGACTCTGGACATGTCACTTCAAGTCACCCAAGTCTTATTTTTCTCCCAGAATAGTAAGTTTAATAATACCTGCTCTACCTACTCACAGCATCAGGCATATTACATCACACAACATGTGTGAAAAACCTCTGCAGTGTTTGAAAGTGTTACATGATATCCAAGATAAAAATTTTAAAATACTGATAATTTAAGTGCTTGGTTGTTATTGTGGTTGTAGACCATTTCTCAAGTTCTGCAGCTGTTCTGGATTCTGTATAAAGATTATCTCCCCTTTTATCAGAAGTTAGAATGTTCTATATCACTGATTATATTTTTTATCCACAAAAAGGAGATGATGGTAATTGTGCCGTTGTCTGAATTAAGGGATGCCTTTAAAGCACTTAAAACGATCCCTAATAGATTACGAGTTACTCTTTTTCATCATCACTGTGCAATATACATTGTTCTCTTGGGAACTTTTTCTTTAAGACAAGCAATCATTATAATGCATTACCTGCCTGCAGAATTCAATATTGTCATTGCATAAAATGTCAGTATTTGGTGAATTGTGGGTGAAACTGGAGATTTCTTTTTGCCTTAAATCTGCAATGCAGTCCAGGTACAGTGTAGGTATTGCTGTGCTTGACCCAGGGTCCTCCAGTTCAGTTCTTGAACTTGGCAGGAGCTTGGTCATCTTATCAAAGTCTCCCAGAGGCTCTGGTGGGTAGAACACAGGATAATTTTCAGGGAAGAGGTGCCTGGTGCTGGCCAGGACACCCGCAGACCCATCTCTGAGGCTCTGGAAACGGGCTGCCCAGATGGGGTCACGGGCAGCCAAGGAATTGACACAAAACATGTGGGCTTTACTCTTGGCGTGGTACTTGAGAGTCTCCACCTTGAATGGTCCTGTGTAACCTTCTATTAATCTTGACCGTTTGTCCCTGACAGATGGGTATGCTCGGCAGGCAGAGCAAAACAGAGCAGTCTGCTCCTTGTTCATGATCAACCATGGAAACTGAGCAAACCATGACTTCTGGATGGAGCGGGGCTTCTTGCTTCTTCCTGTCCAGGCTTCCTTGATAGTGCCACCTTCTGAACTTGAGTGAGCAAGGCAGGCTTTCTTTGGAGGTGGTAGGTATGGTTCACCGTCCCAGGCAGGACTCTGCACATCCATTTCTTTTACGTAGCCCATCTGGCTTTTTCCTTGAGAGGAAAAGAGACAAATGGAATTTGCTTTGAAATCCTACAGACAGTGCTATTGCAACTCCTGACAGCTCTGAGGTCCACTGGATATGGAAAGTGGGAAGTGCATGCTCAGTCCAACAAGGATGACCTGGCTTCTTTTTTTCTATGACTCCGAAGTAGGTCATAGTTGGAATTCTCTACTTTCAGTTCTCCAAAGCCCCAGTTCCCTCTGCCTGATGCAGAAGAAAATCAAGGAGATAGGTTTTAAGGGAGTCCTCTGTTCCAAACAAAATGTGAAGGACCTGGCCCTAGGGACGTCTTTCTACTTTGACTAATGCCACCTAAAGCAGTGGTGCCTTCCTTACGGGTCTTACTTATGAATAAGAACATGGCATCACAGAACACGAGATTGAACAAGGTCACGTGTCTTAACTCTTTTTCTCTGCAGGAACCTGGTCCTGTGATGGCCTCACCAAGGGACATCATCTTGCTCTTTTGGGGCAAGAGTGCTTTGTATGCTGTGGGCATGGACCTAGGCCTTCATACTGAGCTATATCCCAGCTTGTTTTTAAATTTTGAGATAGTGTCACTAAGTCGCTAAACTTTCCAGGCTAGGCTTAAACTTGCAATCTTCCTGCCTCAGTCTACCAGGGTTCTGGGATTATAGGCATGTAATACTATGCCTGGCCCTCAGAGTTTCCTGTAAGCTGCAGTCTTATCTCTGGGTACAGTAGTCTCCCCTCATCCATAGGGCATACATTCCAAGGCTCCAATGGGTGCATCGGCCATGAAGCGTACCAAGCTCTATACTACTGTGTTTTTTCTCCTATCCACACATACATGCTATAAAGTTTACCTTACAAATTGGGCACAGTAAGATATTATAAATATTATGTGAATCAAACCCTCTCTTTTCTTCTTCTCCCTCTCTTCTCAAATATTTTACTGCACTGACCATGGTTAACGGAAACCTTGGAGAGTAACCGTAGATAAAGGAACTACTCATGTACTTTTTTTTTTTGGTGCTGGGGATCAAACTCATGACCTTGTGTTTGCCAAGCGGGCGCTTATGCCGCTGAGCTAAGCCCCCAGCCCCTCTCATTGGACTTCTGCTGGTGATCCCCAGCCAGCACTGAAGAGTAACTCAACCTCCTCTCTTACACCACAACCCTGCAAGGAGGCGAAACCTTCCGTGGGCTCAGGAAGACTGTCTTCTTCAAGCTGAAGCAGACATTTCTTCTTTCACCCCTCACATGAAATGCAGCTCAGAGGGCTCCAATTTCCCAGAGCCACTGCTCATGTATCAACATCAGCTCAGATGCCCAGTGGCTAATGACCGTCATTCTTTGCTCTGGGCTGATGGACCACTCTGTGAAACTAGAGCCAGCCCAAAAGCACAGCTGTCTAAGAGTCGGTAGGCCCAAAACAAGGAACTGGGCAAGGAGAAGCCAAGTGAGATTCTGTGTTTTTGATTCACTAAGAGGCCACAAAGCAGCAGCCCATGGCCACCATGGTCCATTTGAATAGAACCACAGGAGAACAAACTTCGTGACTCAACTCCTGTAATGTATTCATTCCTTCTTGATTCTTCCCGGGAGGAGCTATTTACTTGGTCATCTCACCAATAACAAGGTGCCACTGGCCTGGCTCCAGCTAAGCCAACCCAAGAGCAGCTCAAGAAGGCAGAAAATCCCTAGAGCTTAGCTACTAGCTGTTCACTTATCTGTTCATACCCCATTCATTTGGTGATTAACTACTGCACAAGTACTGTGTGCCAGGCACTGTTCTAGGTGGGGGAAGATGGCAGCAGATCAGACATTCACACCTTCTTGGAACTTTTAATATAAATAAACACACGTTCTAGGGTAGAAACCAAAGCAGAGGGGATGGAGTGATGATGGGGAGCTGTGGTACCCAGGGGCGGTGACTGAGGCCGGAAGGGCAGCATTTGCTGTGTAAGTGCTGGAAACAGGCAGGGTGGAGGATGGGGCTCTGAGCTTGGCACCCTGCCCCTCCCTCACCACTCACCAGGGTGCTGGCCCGGAAGACTCCTCTGGCTGTGGATACTGCCTATCCATGGCTCAGCCCCTCGCCCAAAGTCCCCAAGCAGGTTAGGGCCGGCCACAGTCGCTCCTGAGTGGGGAACAGAGAAAAGCAGTGTGAGGGCCTGGCCTCAGGTCACATGCTAAGCAGGGCTCGGCTGGGATGTCCCTTCATATCTCGAGGTCACAGACAGAATAGGAAAGGAGTTGGGTGGTACAGACCAGGGGTTTGGAAACTCAGGGACTCATGAGAACCCTAGGAGGACAGGGGGTGAGGGGCTGGGTGAAAGCAATGAGAGATTTTAGCAGGGCTCAAAGCTGTGGAACCAGACAGACACTCACAACCCCACTGCTGATAGGCAGCCGAGGAAACCAAGCCAGGTGTGGGGACTATGGCGACCAGAGGACTTGATCCTGCAGAAGGGAACTACACAGGTCTGGAAGGCCACCACCAGGGACACAGGCTCAGCACGGCCCCATGTCAAGAGAAGCTAAAAAACCATATTTTTATGTGAAGACTCCCAGTAGCCAAATATTGGCAACTTTATTTATTTACTTAATTTTTTGTGTGATACTGGAGAATCAAACAAATCCAGGCATGCCCTCACTAAGCTACATCCCCAGCCCTTTTTATTTTTGAGACAAGGTTGACCAGGCTGACCTCAAACTTGTGATCCTTCTGCCTCAGCCTCCTGAGTAGGTGAGATTACAGGTCACTGCACCTGGCATTACATAAACATTTTAAAGAAAACAATCAAATGCAGTGAAAGCAAAAGCAATATTGAAAAATCTAGAAAATTCCAAAATTTGAGACACTCCAAGAGGACAGTAAAGATGTACACAGAGATGAGATGATGATGGTGACAGATGGTGGGTTAAGTAAGAACTGTGTATCCGATTTGCTTCTTCCTTGTACCTTTTAAAAGACACACACACCCTCAACAAAAGTCTGTGAGCCAAATCTGGACCATGCGCTGTGAATCCCAGCTTCTGTGATTCTCAAACCTTGTTTAGCAAGCACAGGAAGGAAAGGTGACCCAGATATGTTCTTTCCCGCCCAGAAAGCTGAGATTGCTGCTCTTCCAAGCCTTCATCCTTCTGCATGGAGTAAGAAAGGTATGGGAGGCATGCAATTAGCAAACACAGGTTGATTACTTCTCTAAAAACCCGGGGACCAGAAGTCTCAGATTTTGGAGTTTTTCAGATTTTGGAAAAACGATACTTGCAAAGACTTAATGGATGAGCATCTTTAATTAGAAAATCCAAAATCTGAAATGCTCCCAAATCCCAAACTTTTTGGGTGCAGATGCCACTCAAAGGTTTTGGGCTTTGATCCAGGTAGGCATGGTGGCTCGCAATGGTAATCCCAGTACTCTGGGAGGCTGAGCAGGAAGAGGGCAAGTTCAAGCCCAGTTTGGTAGCTTAACAATTTAGTGCAATCCTGTCTCAAAAAAAAAAAAAAAAAAAAGTTTCGAGCTGTGGGGCATTTCAGATTTTCAGGTTATAGAAGCTAAAGTTTTAGAATATGAGTATGCACATGTGTTGAAACACAACTACCTCTGTCCTCAGAGCAGAAAGTCTACCACAGAAGAGTGAAAGGGGTTCAAAAATAGGAGAGTTCAAAGATAACATATCTACAGTTGTACAAAGTTTTAAATGGCTTTACATCATTAAATCTCCATCAGAAAAAAACGAAGGCTTAAAAAGGCCAAAGGTTCTCAGGTATCCAGTGTCAGAGCTGGAAGAGAGACCAGACCTCCAGATGGAGTTAGAGGTTTTTTGCCACGACTCTCTCCCTCCAGGGTTCTGTGACCTCCAAGGCCCACAGGTGAGGTTTCCTACTAGGCAGCCAGGATCCCCCACGGTATCCAGGATCTCTCAGGCATCCGGGATCCCTCAAGGCATCCAGAGGCCAGACTGCAAGGTCAGTGGTTGGCCAGCTGCATTTTCCTAGCCTACTGGCCATTTCAAGGGGAGGGAGAAGGGATGAATTTGCATGCAGTTAAGTTAGGTATGAGCTTGAGAAGATTGGCCACATAAAGATTGAAAATTGTTAGGGTTCCAGAAAATTCTCTGGTATGTCCTGCTCCAGTTAAGATTGGGGATGCCGATCTGGATGGACATGGGAGACATGCAGGAGTCCATACCCAGCGGTGCCACCAGCTTGTCAGAGCCACAGAGATCCTTCTGCTGCTGACCCAGCAGCATCCATTCCTCTTGGAGCAAGCACACTGTGATGTCATCAAATGTTACTGGAGCCTGCAAGGAAAAATGATATCTGCTGAATACCACCTTCACCTACTTATCTTCCATATGAGAGTTAACCACTGAGCACCTCAGCTCTGGGAAGGAGCCAGGCAGGGTAAGTAAAGCAGCTGCCAATCTGCACACATGCCCTCCACCCCACCTGCCAAAGCAAGGGAAGATGAACTCTTTCTTCTACACTGGCACAAAACCAAGCGGTGAAGGAGGCTGATTCAAGGACAGCCAGTCCTCTCCCTGTGTGCCCTTCACCTACTGTCCCACATGTTTTTCAGTCACCCATGGTTCTCAGCCAGGGCTCAGCAGCGGGTGGCAGGTTCAAGTCCAACCTGGGAAATTTAGCAACATAGTGAAATCATATCAAACTAAAAAAGGCTGAGGCTATAGCTCAGCGTGCAGTCAGGTACAGTTCCTATTACTGGGGGGGAGGAAAAGAAGGAAAAAGGAAGTCAAATAAGGTGACAGTGGCAAAACAAACAAACAAACAAAAGAAACCTAGGAAAGATGAAGAAGTTGTAACTGCTGGCTCAGGAAATCATATTCTCAGGTGACAGTGAGAAATGACCCAATTTATACCACTAAATTCTCAGATCAGTATCTGCCAGTGCAGAAAACCTCTGGCCTGAGGGTGAGGCAGACAGGCTGAAACAGTAAAGACTGGGACAAAGCTAGTCCCCAGCAATTGGCTCCCCAGAGTCCCTCATTAGGACACTCTGAGGTGACAAGCCCTCTGCTTCCATCTGCAGAGCTTTCAACAGCACGTCTGGCCTCTGCTGATAAACTGGGCCACCAGACACCTGAGGGGACCTCTAACCAGGGCCCAGAAAGACCAAAAGGGATGGGGCCAGGGACTGAGGGATGGGGGTGAGGCACGGAGAAGAAAACTTAAAAGCAAGTATCAGTCCAGTATGGTGGCACACGCGTATAATCCCAGCTCTCTGAGAAGCTCAGGCAGGAGAATCACAAATTCAAGCCCAGCCTTCGCAACTCAGTGACCAAGTGAGACCCTGGCTTAAAAAAAGGAAAGAGGGCTGGGGATGTAGTTTTGTGTGAAACCCTGGGTTCAGTTCCTGGCAGCGGGGGAGCAGCAATGATTGTTGCTAGCCTCAGAGAGAGGGGTAAGATATTAAGGGTGTGAAAGTCATAAAACAATCAGAAAAATAAATTTAACATACCTTCTGCTTATTTTTTTAAAAAATGTACTGGGGATTGAAATCCAATACGTCACCAGCTCCCCCACCTTTGGGACAGGGTCTCCCTAAATCACTAAGTTGCCCAAGCTGGGCTTACACTGGCAACTAGGCTCCCAGAGTGCTGGGATCACAGGTATGCACCACCACCTCCAGTTCTGTCCATTCTTTTTAATTGTGTATCACAAAAAAATTGTATCACCTAGTCAAATAAATAACAAAAATATCAGTAAAAACTAAACTCCCCACCTCAAAGAAAAATAACATTTTGGGAAATAGCAGCATGCCATTTAAAAAAGATGAAACACCTACTTTAACTTCAATAGGTGCTTCTTGAGAAAAAAAACTATATATTTTTTAATCAATTACTATTATAAATTCAAAAATAATTTGAGTATTTTTCTTAGGCACCAATACATATTCACTACCAGAGATTTAGACAATAGAGAAAATACTTTAAAGTCACCCACATTTTCATCACTAAAAGACTTGCCACTAACACTTGCTGTATAATCTCCCAGTGTTTTGTGGCACTGTAGTGTGAAATGCATACTTTAAGTAACTGGGGTTCTATGGAAGGCAGCTTCCAGGGTGACTGCTGCACACCAGGACCAGAGGGTGACCTGTGGTAAGCACAGTAGGCTAAAAACTTGTGGCCTAAGACAAGTCTCCCACAAGTACCTTCCCTCCTGTGAGCGGTGGTGGTGGGTAAGAAAGTTCACCTTGCCACATACAGACTGGAGATCGGGATGATGAAGCTGTTTTCCCAGCAGTGAGCATCCCTCTTAAAACACATTTACCTTGGGTGACTGAAGTGTAAAGAAACCCACAGATCTGCTTGGATGAGAGGAGCTCTTTGTCTACCCGGAGTGCAGGGAGGATCTCTGGAAATTCTTGGTGCTTTCCTCTGCCTGGAGGGTAGAGCTCTTGCTTCCCAGTCTGGAAGCCCCAACCTGAACATAGCCCTCACTCACTTCGCTGTGTCTGGAGTCTCTCCAGCCAGATTAGCAGCTCTGCAATCACCCTTCCTTGCATGTGTGCCCTCTTCACAGTCCAGCTGTAGGTCCCCGACTGCCCATTTCCTCCCACTACTCAAGTCCTGTGCACCTTCCATCTCTTTCATGAGGAGTTTCCCAACCACCTAACCCCAGCACTACTCCTTCCCCAGGCAGGAAGGCTTTATTCACCCTTCTAGTGCCAGGCACTTGGGAAACCAATGCAACTGCTTTTTTTTATACCCCATTCACCAGTACCACCCTCTCCCCACCACGCTGCACAGAAAGACTTTCATAGACATTTAATTCATTTTCATTTGACATACTTTTATTATTTGTTTTTATGTGTCTGTTGCATGTTGACCAAAGACATAAAAGAAATTAAAGTCAAGGAGACTCAAATCTATCAAGTGGTGACAGACAAGTATGGATGTAAGTGTAATACAGAGCTGATTCCAAAGAAAAATGCTGGTTGTGGTTGCACATGCCTGTTACCGCATTACTCTGGGAGGCTGAGGCCAAAGGTCTGCAAATTCAAGCTCAGCCTGGGCAACTTAAGTGAGACCCTGTCTCACAATTAAAAAAAGAAAAAGGAAAAGAGGCTAGGGATGTAGCTGAGTACAAAGCTGGAAAAGAAAAACAGAGAGAAGGGAGGCAAAATCACATCGATAGGAAACACTACAGAGGGTTAGGAAGCAGAGATGTTGAGGCAGTAAATGCTTAGATAAGGACGAACAGACGTTCCTACTTTAATGACCAAGTCAAGGTCTAGTGACTAAGTTGTTAAATGAACTGGCTGCTAAACGAGGAACTGTACATAGCATATACATTATATTCACAAGAAAGAAATGGGCAAAGCAAACTCTAACTTGATGATTTTGCTTTTATTTGTATAACTTACACACAAAACTGTAATATACAACAGAACATAAGACTATAGTACTGTATTGTATAGGACAATCAACAAAAATTAGAACCGTATGGTAGAAGCCACTGCACTTCTGTGTTGTAAGTCTGAATTGCGGCTTGCAAGTCTGAACAGTCATTAAGCAGGTGGTTCATTAAACCAGGAATATCTGTACATACACAGACTGCTGTACACAGCCAACAACAGCCTCCCAGGAGGGCACAGGAGATGCTATAGTGTCCTAAGCCTTGCAGCAAAAGAACCCCTGTTACAATGCTATTTTATGAGCCATTCTTTCAAAAAACACTTCCTGTGAATCTATTAAATGTCAGGTGCTGATCTGCTGTCCTAGCTAAGGCTATTACACAGAACAAAGTCAACAAACATAAATAAATGTGAGAATTCTATGTAGTGATCAGAGCTGGCAAGAAAATAAAACAGGATAGTGGGATAAGGGGTAATGGAGAAAAGTATCTGACCTCTATTCATTGTTCCAATGATAGGCAAGATACCCCACATGCAATTCAATAGACCAAGATTCCTTTTAGTTAATAAATAGCACAAAACAACACCTAAAGAAGATTCTAGTAATAGACCATACTTTAGTTAAGAGGATTCCTATCTCCTTGCTCAGAAGTTTAAAAAACCTGCATTCTATTCAGACCTTCACCTTGTTCCTCATCTGCAATGCATCTTACACTGCCAGATGGTTTTGCAATCATTTTGTTTCATTTCTGGTTAACACTTTCATCTCTCAGGATAGAAAACAGATACGCTTGGGGAGGTTGGGCACCTTTTGGAGACTCTCCATCATCAAGATTAAAATCAAGGGTGAAATATATTCAGTCCCCAGTTTGCAGTTAGAGGTCAGACCCAAAAAGGACATCAAATTCAGCTTCCAGCTCCTACACAGTGTTCACATGGCTTTTTTCCTGTTTAAGGATAATGAACAGATCAGCCTGAAAATCAAGTTCAACTCATTAATTCAATCTTGATGCCAATTTTTTCTTCTTTCTAAAATGGGATCTCACCATGTTGCCCAGGCTGGTCTCAATCTCCAGTGGTCACGTGATCCTCTTGCCCTCCTACCTAAGCATTCTGTATGCTGGCATGTGCTACCATGCTTGTTTTGCAAATTTTTCTTTTAATTCTTCCTTCCCCTACCTTTTGCTCCTGTTAATCAAAATTCAGGTTCAGTGCAATCTGGGCATATTACCTAAGGACAGGGACCATTTCCTTTATTTCTTTACATTTCCTATAGTACTTAACATAAGGCTGACACAGTTCACTTTCAACTTTCTGTAGGTCCTACTGAGCTTTATTGTCTTGGCCTGGGTACTCTATAGGTCATAGGGTCTGAAAAATGCATCACTGCACTTCATGGAGGGAAAAGAGGTTGCAAGAAATGTTTAAGCAAGAAACAACTGCTTTTGTGAATCAGAGGTCTTCCCAGGAAACAAACTATGACACCAGATATAAGACCTTGTGGGTGTCCAAGTGAGTGAAAACTGCAGGAGAGTTCAAGTGCCATGATCCATTTCTATTTATTCTTCTATTTCCAGCACTGTGCTGAATGCAAGTCACAAAGTACAAATGTTTATAAAATGGACAACCCCTTGTTCTTTAAAGATAATAAGTACTTGAAAACATTTCTTATGAGTCCTTTTATGCCAAAGAATAAATACTCTGTACACTGTAGCTGAAAGAGCTGGACATACAGCTCAATGGTAGAACATCTTCAAGGTCCGGGTATTCTAGATAACTAAGTTAGGTAGAAATATAATAGGCAGGCAGGCAGGGCCAGGCCTTGAGGGAGTCAGTCCAGAGGCCGAGAACACAGTGCAACTATGGCTGGGGCTGACTCTGTTGAAGGCCAGGCCTCAAGATAAAGATGGAATGACCAAGCCTACATACCTCCCCAGGGGATAATTGGTATCACTTGGTCCAATAAAGTCTAGAGCCATCAATCATCCTGATGGGGACCACTCAATCCATCCCTTCCTAAAAAGTTCTGTTATTCTCATGTACACTTCCTGTGCAATCTGCTTCTCCATTAGATTAATATTATCTAAGTGGCTATACTTGTAATCTTATTGGTTGAGCAGAGTGTGACCCAAGTTGTACACACCTTGTGACTTTGCTCTAATAAAACTTTCTTTTAAGAAGTAAGGTTACTGGCCACCCACTTTTGAGTTCTCTACTGTCTCTTACTGAGATGTCTCAGTCAATAATTTTTTTTTTTTTGTCTTTTTGACACAGTGTTTCACTATGCAGTTTATGCTGGCCTTGAACTCACTTTGTAGCCCAGGCTGGCCTTGAACTCACAGTGCTCCTCCTGCCTCAGCCTACTCAGTGCTGGGATTACAAGCATACATCACTACACCTGGCAATTTTTCCTACTCCTTTTTTTTTTTTTTTTTTTTGGTACCAGGGATTAAACTCACAACCTCACACTTGCAAGGCAGATGCTTATGCCACTCAGTTAGATCCCCAGCCCAATTTTTCCTACTCTTAATCTCCACTATTCCTTAGAATTTATTCTCCGATTTTGGGGAATGCAAACTTGGCATGTCTGACATCTACCAGTTTGGAAGTTATATAATTTCCCCTATATCATTTGGAGGTCCCACCAAGATAATTGGAAAGGAGGTAAAAGTATTTATTTATTATTTATTTTTGGTACCAGGAATCAAACTCAGGGCCTTGTGCTTGCCAGGCAGGTGCTATGCTGCTGAGCTACATCCCTGGCCCAAAAGTTTGCTTTTATTTCATGGATTCTGGATTGTGACTCGTTTAGGTAATGAGAACTTGTCATCCTTGTTTGTCAATTGTTAATGCCTTTAATTCTTATGTCTGGTCTTTTTCACACATTATTTTTTGTTAAAATGATAAATTTAAATTGAGAATATGGGAAGGTCATGGTTTCTTCGATGGGACATTTCACTTTTGCAGGCAAGGTCTTATATTCCCATTTCATATATGCTGCATTTGGACTTACTAGTTGCTGAACTTATTAGTGCTTCTTGACTGACCTATTTGACTTGTTCTGACTGTTACAGTTTATTCTCTTAGGAGCTCTAGGGAAAAGTAATGTTAAGAGTGTCCCCTAGTGGACTTTGATATTAATCAAAATGTGACTTCATAAAATGTTATAAAATGGGTCTTTTTATGAAATCTAATTTATATTTAGGAAATATGCATGCCTATTAATAAATCATGGGACTTCAACTTCCAGTTAAAAGACAATAGGCTGGTAGCCATTCTTAGAACTTGGACAGTTTTCACTGGGACAGTCTGGTCTGATTTCCCCCTACACTCTAAAAGGGAATGTCGAGTCTGTTGTGTTTCAGTTTCCTTTCAGGTCTGATCTTCCAATGGTGAGAAAGAAATCCTCGCTCTTGAGATTCTTCACTCTCACTTTTGCAAGCTGAGGGTGATGACATGGGCAAATTGTCTCAGTAACTTAACATGAGCATGAGAAGAAAAGACTTCCCCTTTCTGATCTTATTTCTGAAATCTTCCTGTCACTTTGTACTTTTTTTTTTTTTTTGAGATATGTTCCTGCTAAAATGATCTCAACCTTTCCTTCCTATCTGTAAGAACTTTTAAGTTGAGCCCATAGGAAATGAGCACTTGCTAACACTGAAGATAGGGAAGGCATCTTAGATGAGGACACATACCCTGTCTCTAGGTCAGATGAGACACTGGAATTTTGCCCGTCTAGGAGAACACATATGAAAGAGATGTCTCTACTTAGTGTTCTGGACAGTCTCCTGGGTACAGGAAACTGAACCTGAGACTCTGTGGAAAGAATCAATTTCTGGGTGACACAAGGAGAGGCTAGTTCCTAAAGCACAATATTTAAAGGACCAAAACACACTTAGGTTAAGGGAAACTTCCCAAATTCCTGGCACCCTCTCTCCCTTCCTAGGCCTCATTCTTATCATTTATCATTTAAATGTTCTTATCATTTATCTAAGTATTTTCACTAATCTGTAACTTGTGGTTGTTGAGTAAGGGGAAAAGGTTTTAAACTGTGACTTTCATAAGTGTATTACAGATATAGAGACACAAATTTTAGAGTAAATTTCGATTAAAACTTAACATTGTCTTGCTGTTAAGGAAGGCTGCCTAGGTGATCAGGTAAACAGCACAAATGTCTTGGAGACTTCTTTGCCCTAGATCCCAGTGCAGGATTTTTCTGAGCCATTATGTGCCTCTGTCTATCTCTGGAGGTGATCTCTTTTGCACACCGGGAAGTGCTCCAACTACTTCCAATTTGTCCTCCCCCCTTTTTTTTGTTTTAAAGAGTTGTCCTCCCTTTTTTCCCTCTCACTCTCCAATAATTGGAAAGCTGTTGTACAGGTCTCCTGATTATTGGTTTAATTTTTCCAGCAATGCTTCCTTCTTTAAATATGACTGTGATAGCTGGAATCAGCTGTAGCTTGGACTTTTGGAAACAGCTGGAGTTAGGAATGTGAGTTTCCAGGGAAGATAGGGGTGTACATTGGTACGGGTGGCCAGTCCAACCCAACCTATCTCCTGGTCACTCTCCAGATAGCAGCTGCCTGCTCCGGAGCAGATCACCTTGGAGATGCCTTGAGAGGATATAGAAACCAAGCAGGGATTAAATGGGGTGCCTATTTTCCCCTTGTTGTTTTGCAGATGAGAAACTCAATGCTGAATTCTCTTTTAAAATTTATTCTTAAGCACTAGAAATTGTTAGACTCTCATATTTGTGAAAGAGCTGTTAATATTTTTCTTTACCTGTGCATGGCCTGCCAAATCCCTAGAGGCAAAATGGAATGTAGAAGGAAATACTGATTATGATACTATTTCGCAACTAGAATTGTACTGTAAGGAAAAGAGGCCAAAATTACCTTACGTTCAGACTTTCTTTGCATTGAGATAATCCTTGCTTATGTTCAAAATGTAAACTACATGGAAACCAGACATCTCTGGCCCTGAACCAATTGGATGAATCTACTAGTATTGAGTCTGAGGTTTCCCTCCCTTGCCCTTCAGTTGCAAAGCAACCTTAATCAAGGCCTTATGCACTGATACTCAGCCTGAGGTTCCCCTCACTTGCTCTCTAGACTCTCTAAGGGTGAGGCTTCCTAGCCACCCTTAATTAAAGCCTCCACTGAGCTACATCCACTCTTATCTGATTTTGTCCAAGCTCCTCAAGGATAGTGTGCCTTACAGGAGGTGGGTGGACAATTTAGCCCTACCTGTTTCCCTCAGTGACCTCAAACAAATCAAACTAGATCTGGGAAAGGTTTTAGATGAAACTTCTAAGTACATCTAGGTCTTCATGAGACTTACCCAGACCTATGAACTAGACTGCAAAGATATAATGTTACTCTTAAATCAAACAGTGACTTCTAATGAGCCCTACAGGCTGCTATTACATTTGGAGTTGAATATCATATTGTTAATTCTGGAAGACCAGAAGATAGACAGCTCGGGAACAGCTGGTTCCTACTGGAGCTCATGCAGACCCCACTGGCCTACCAACTGGATGGGAGATTAGGACAGGGAACATCTTCAGACATGTATTCTTTAAGGTCTAAGTCCTTCAATTATTTTAAACCGCAACTATTGGAAAAAGATGAGATCCCTCTGCTTTCTTAGATCATTTACAAGAGGCATTGGTAAAACATACATCCCTGGCTCCTGATTCAATAGGACATATTATTCTGAAAGACAATTTTATTACCCAGTCTGCTTGAGATATTAGGCAAAAGCTACAAAAGATGGCTTTTACTCACCTGATACTTTATTGAGAATCACCTCCTCTGCATTTTATCATCTAACCAGGAGGGGCCCAAAGGAAGAAAATGAAGAGGCCAAGAGAAAGTAGCTGCCTTAGTTTTGGCCTTAAAGGGGTACACTCTCAGCCTGGTTCCCAGGGCACCCAGGGCTTGATGCCGAAACTCACCTGCTACTGCTGTGGAAAGCCAGCCAGGCCTCTTTAGAGATTGTGATAAAAACTGTCAGGACAAGAGGCCCCCGAGCCATGCCCTGATTGCCAAGGTGACACTGGAAATTGGACTGCCCAGTGAGAGGGAGGTTCCATCTTACAACCTGGTCCGACAAAACCGAAGGGCCCCAGAGCACTCTGTCTTCTCCCTCTGGTCCCGACTGTCATCTCTGCTGAGGAACCCTGGATAATCATGACTATAGAAGGAAAGAAGCCAGCCTGCTGCAGGACACTGGTGCACGTTTCCCAGTCCTTCTTTTTAATCCTGGCCTTAGCCGTTAGACATCAGTGAAAGGAGTCACTAAAGAAGAGGTAATTCGCTATTTCTCACAACCCTTTTAGGCAATAACTGGGATGGCTCTCTTTTCTCATTCCTTTTTAAATATGCCCAAAAGTCTGGTTTCCCTCCTAGGGAGAGATATATTATTATTATTATTTTGGTACCGGGGATGGAACTCACAACCATGTGCTTGCAAGTCAGGCGCTTATACCACTGAGCTAAATCCTTGGCCCAAAAGTTACTTTTTTTTTTTTTTTTTTGGTGCCAGGGATTGAACTCATGGCCTTGAGCTTGTCAGGCAGGCGCTTACACTACTGAGCTAAATCCCCAGCTATTTTTTTTTTAAAGAACTTAACATATTCATTGGTGAGGAAAACTACAGAATACGGTTGTACAGCCATTAAGCTTTCAATTTAGTACAGCTGCCGTAAAAACCCCCAAAGCATTTTCTAGATGAAATCAACTTTTTCATATATCCTGAAGACCTACATAAAGATTAATCAACACAACTTCAGAAGTACACACTAGATACTAAGCTGTACCATAAGGCTATTTCAGTCACATGTTTAACAACTGAAATACATTCTAAGATATGTGTTAAGTTCCTTGTTGTGTACCTATGCAAATACACTCTGCAAATGTAGGTGACACACACTAGGCTGTATGCTGTAGCTACCATCAAAAATGTGCTCAATCACTGACTAAAACACTGTAGAGCATGTGACTGTATTAGTTCTCTATGGTATGCAACACATCACCACAGAATGGATAAGACATAGCATTTTTATACAATGGAAAGCTACTCAGCTATAAAGAAAGATAATCATGAGTCTCTTCTAGGTAAATGGATGCAACTTCTGGTCATGCTCTTGAGTGAAATGGTTCAGACTCACCTAGGTGAACATCATGTTGTCTCCCTAGTATAAAAAGCTGAAGGAGTTAGTGGGATCCAAAATGTACAATGGACATTGTGAAAGTGAAAGGGGAGGAAACATCTAAAAAGGGAAGGTGGCAGCCACTGTTAATTCCCTATTATATGCTTTAAAGTCTGTATCATTTTGTTTTATTTTTATTGGTCTTATTCCATTTTGTTTGGTTTGACTTTATCATGCCTGTTGGCATGGGCAGCTACTTTGCAGATAACAAAAGGCATTATGGTAATCACTGTTGATTTCCTATTATCTTGTTCTGAAATCCTGTATAGGAGATACTTTATTTTGTTTGAGTACTGTTATGCATTTACCCAGGTATGTTGCCTTCCCCTCACAGAGAAAGAAATAAATCCTAAAGCATGGGCTACTAACGATGAAATAGGCAGAACAGTAAGAGCTGCCCTGGTCCAAATACATCCAGCTCAAAGATCGTATTATTTTTCCTCACCAGAGACAATATCCTCTAAGGCCTGAAAAAGGACTACTGCCTATAATCAACATGAAGTTTACTTAACAGCCCTTAGAATATGCCAATCCAGAGTTCAAAAACCCAATGGAGAGTGGAGGTTGGTACAGGGGTTTAGATTGGTGAGGTGGGTAGTGCCAATCTTCCTGGTAATACCTAACCTCTACACTTTCCTTTCTCAGGTCCTGGAAGATGCCAGTTGATTTCCACTGCTAGATTTAAAAGGTGCTTTCCTTCATATTCCTGTACATACAGATTCCTGGTTTCTTTTTGTCTTTGAAAATTCTCAACTAAGCTGGACTGTGCTCCCTGAAGAGTTTAGACAGTCTTCATGTTTTGGGGCAAGTGCTTTCCCACAACTTGGCATGTTTTGAATTTTCCCAAGTCATAGTCCTACAATATATAGATGATATACTGTTATGTGACTCCTCAGAAGAGTTCACTAGCCAAGACACCCATGCTCTGCTAAATTAGCTAAATTAGGTAGCAGAGGTTACAAGGTCTCTAGTTCTAAGGAAAACTTTACAGCTTCAAGGTAAAATACTTGGGCTTTATCATATCTAAGGAAACCAAAGGCTTGGGGAAGAGAATTAAACCATTGCTTTCCTCTCCACAGCCCAAGACCTTAAAACAGCTAAGGAGATTCCTTAGAATTACAGGCTTTTGTAACCTTTGGATGGCAGGGTAGAATGAGATTACATGACCCCTCTATCAGCTTATAAAGGAAGCCCAAAAGACAGATACCCATATTTTAACCTTGAAATCTTATTCCCCCATCTGCATTCCAGAAGCTTATATAAGCACTTCTAGCTGCCCCAGCCCTGAGCCTAACGATAAGACATTGTTTCAATCTATATGCTGAGGAAAGGTGAGGCATGGCTTTGGGAAGTGTTTACACAGGATCAAGGACCTACTCCACAGCCTGTAGGATTTCTGAGTTATAAATCAGATATTATAGCAAAGGGATGGCCTGTATACCTTAGAGGCTGTGGTTGCTATAGCTCTGGTAACAGAGGCATCGAAGATGACTTTAGCAAAGATCTCCCCGTCTATACATCTCACAGCATGGCAGAACTTCTTTCTTCCAAAGAGGGCCGAGGGCTATCAGACAATTGACTTCTTAAATTCCAGGGTGTGCTGCTAGAAGGACTAGCCATTCAAATAGACATGTTCTTCCTTATACTCCTCCACCTTTCTACCAGAAGAGGAGGAAACTGACGCTAAAAGACATGACTGTGAACAGATAATCCTCCATATGTACACAGCCAGAGAAGACTTGTTAGAGACACCCATTACTGACCCTGATTTGATCCTCTTCTGTGATGGCAGTTCCATCATAGAAAATAGGACACCAAAGCTAGGATAACCAGTAGTGACTCTGTTTCAGCCACTTGAAAATTCCTCACTTGCCCTTGGAACTAGTGTCCAGCTAGAAGAACTCATAGCTCTGACAAGGGCTTTACAACTCAGTGGCTCAGGACAGAAAGCCAATATTTACACTGCCTCAAAGTATGCTTTCCAAGTGCTCATACAGCTATATAGAAAGAAAAGAATTCTCTAACAGTTAATAGGTTGCCTATAAAGTAACACAAAGAAATAGATTAAGTCTTAGCATCTGTCTATATATGCTCCAAAGTGGCAGTAATTCACTAGAGGACATCAAAAAAGGAGGTGACAAAGTATCTCTGGCTGATGCAGCTGCAAAAGAAGTCACTCAAGGGCCCACCCTTCAGATCCCCCTGATCCGGAAAGGGTCCCTTGATCATACTCAACCCAAATATTCCTAGTCAGAAGTCAAATGAGCTCTCTCCCATGGGTATCATCAGTTCCTCCCATCAAGATGGTTACAATTGGATGATGGTAAATTGTTCCCTCCTAGTGCTAATCAATAGAAAATTATTAAGTCTTTACATCAAACTTTTCACTTGGGGAGAGACAAGACCCAGTAGATGGCCTCAAAGTTATTCACAGAAAAGGGACTTTCTCAGACAGTACAACAGATAGTTAAGACCTGTAAGCTCTGCCAAAAGAACAGTCCTCTTAATTGGACTGCAGTACCTCCATGTATACAGAGACACGATAAGTACCCTGGGAAAGATTGGTTACTCAATTTTACTCAGATACCGAAGAGTAAGAGACTCCAGTACCTACTGGTCTAGGCAGATAGTTTCATAAACTGTGCTGAAACCTTTCCTTGTAGAATAGGAAAGGCACAGGGGGGTACTCAGGCAATTGTAAGAGCTAAATGTTGCATATATTCCTGATCCTTCTGCTACTATCTCGATGGCTATGCAAGATATTAAACAACAGGTTAATACCATGTTGGATTTTGAAATTCCTTAGAGATTCTCCTTACCCTCTCTGTGGGAGGCTATTACTGGCTCTTCCTGGTGGAAACATTTGTTGGTTATATTCATAATAATCTTTTGATATTATTTAGCCCATGCATACTTAATTATTTCTATGGCTTTGTCTCCTCCAGACTTAAAAGTTATATAGCTACCCAAGATGAGAACATCTGGACTGAGGGCCATTAGATTTTCTGGAGAGCATCTCTGACTGATTATCACAACTACAAGCCTATTAGTCAAAAGTAGCCAAAATGGTCATCACTCCTTGTCCCCTCAGTTAGGGGTACCTCTTCAAAGAGGGGGAATATTATAGACAGCTAAATTAGGTAGAAATATCAGCAGCCAGAAAGGCATAGGACCTCGAGAGAGTTAGTCCAGAAAATGAGAATACATTACTACTGTGGCTGGAGGTGCACCTGATAAAGTTGGAAAGAACAAGCCCATATCCTTCTCCAGAGGATAATTGGTATCACCAGGTCCAATAAAGTCTCGATAGATACCAGTCATCCTAGTAGGTGACCAGGACCACCTGACCCATCCTGTCCTAAAATATTCTTTGTTCTTTTCATGTACATTTGCTATGTGACTTGCTTCCCTATTACATCAATTTTACCTTAATGGTTATATTTGTAATCTTATTGGTTGACGTTTTGACCCACGTTTATACCCACCTGTGATTTTGCTCTATAAAACTTTGAGAAGTGGGCTTGTTTCAACCCACTTTCAGGGATCCCTCTCATCTCTCAGAAGCTATGTCTCCCAGTAAATTTTTCTTACTCTTAACCTCTCTTGTTCCTTAAAATTCATTCTTTGATTTTGGCAAATATGAACTCAACATATATCTGACATCTTGTAGGTTGGGAGTTATATTATTTCCCATGTATCACTGGTTTGATACCCAGTTTAATCCCTTCTCATACCAAAAAAGAACAGGATGTCAAGAACATCTGGAAAGACCTTCATCCCAAGAGGTTCCCACTGCTTCCACATCAATGATCTTACAAGCACAGGGGTCTTTACTGACACTGCCTGAAGTTCCAGCCACCCTGCACAATTATCTTTAACTACCACTTTCCCCATATTAACTTCCAAACTTCTTGCCCAAAGCCTGAAGCAAATTTCCGGAATACGCTTCGAAGCAATGCCTAGATCCGTTCACAAAGTAGAGAAGCCAGAAACATTAGTGGGCAAGAAATATGCTTGTGGCTTCTGTTTTTCTTTTCAGCCCTTTCTTGGGAAGAGGAGGTAGGAGGGCTAGCCCTTCAACCCGCCTCTGATCCCACCCTTTGGCTCCCAGCCTCAAAGCCTGAGAACCACTTGGGCCTCCTCAATAAAAACGTCAATGGCGGTAGCGGGGAAGCAGGAACCGCTACACTGGGTCTGGGTGGGTCCCCCCTCCCGACATCAGCAGGCGGCCCCTGTCCCGAGGGCGAGGAAGGGGTCACGGGCAAGACAGGGAGGAGGATGCCAAGCCCAGAGGGCGCCGGTCCCTCCTGAAGCGGGCAGGGACGGGCGAGCCCTTCCCTGCAAGGTTAGCTCGGCTGCGAGCCCTCGACCGCTCTGCATAGCCTCGCTCAGCCAGGGTCGGGGATCCGCGGGAGGCGGGGGGCGACCCCCGGGCCCTTCCAGTCCTACCTTCCCCGACTCCCTGCGCTCCATGGCCCCGCTTTCGCAGCCCGTGCTGCCCCCTACCCCCGCGGCCTGGCTTGAGGATGCTGTCGAAGCGACCCAAGGGAGACCTGGGCTCCCTGAAGTGAAGGCGCCCTGGCGGGAACGGAGCGCCCCCAGGAACTTCGCTCTCGCTAGTCTGGGAGCAGTAGCGCTCTCTCAGCACGCAGCGGCGCTGAACTGGCACTAGAGTCCTGCGAACGAACAGCTTTACGGCAGCCACCTCCCTGAGGCCGCGGGGCATCACGGGGAAGGTAGTCCAACCTCTAAAAGCTGCTCTTGAAGCTACTACTGGCTGCCGGAATGCTGGGCTCTGATTGGACACCTAGAAACTCGCTTTCCGCTCTTCCTGCCTCCATTGGGAGATGGTTACTAGGCAACGTCTAAGCGGGTCTCTCAGGATTCCCCAGTACTGGCATAGTACCTTGACTGGTTTGTGCCAATGTCAGCCTTGAAGGTTCTAGGTCTTATTTGATCAAGGAGGGCTACACTTTTTCTTACATTCTTTTTTTTGTTTTGTTTTGTTTGGTACCGGGGATTGAACTCACGACCTAGCACTTGCCAGGGAGGCACTTAGCCGCTGAGCTAAATCCCTGGCTACATTCGTTTTATTCTTGTTTTTTTGAGACAGGGTCTCCCTATACAATTCAGGCTGGCCTTAAACTTACTATCTAGCCCAGGCTGGCCTCAAACTCCCAGCAATCCTCTTTCCTCAGCCTCCCAAGTGCTGCGATTACAGGCCTGTGCCACCACACCCGGTTCTTACGTTCCTTTTTAAAAGCGTCATCACTGCATCAGTCACTTTGCTCGGTTTGGGAAATATGAAGTTTAATGAGACGGCCCTTACTTCGAGCCCTTACTCATGGTTTATTAGGGAAAAGAAGCAACATGGAACATTACCAAATAAAGGCAAGTGCTGTGAAAGAGGTAAATACAAGACTAGCAAAACCCCGTCATCTTAGAGTGAGGTGGCAGGAGGATATGGGGTGGTTAGTCAAAGATTCCCTGAGGAAACTATCCCTGAATTGAACTGAGAGATGGGAATTAGCTAGATAAAGGAGGTGCTATGGACTGAATTTCATCCCCTTCCAGATTTATATGTTGAATTTTCAATATGGTGGCATTCAGAAGTGGAACCTTTGGAAAGTTAGTAGGTTTAAATAAGATCAGGAAGGGAAGTCCTTAGGATAAGATTAGCGCCTTTAAGAGACTAAACAAGGCAGAGCTTTCTCTTTCTCCACCAAGTGAAGACACAGTAAGAAAGTAGCCTGGGTAAAATGAGAAAATCACCAAGATTATAATCTGGTAACAATAGGGGAGATAAGGTGAGGTATCAGTATTGTCCAGGGATTTGGATTTTCTAGGTATTGTGAGAAGAATTGAAGGTTATAAGAAATCAGAGATGTTCTCCCTTGCTAGTCAAGAAAGAACTAAGCATAGGATGATGGACTTAGAAAATAGGACTCATTTGCTGGAGGACCATAACAAACACACCCAGGAGTATAAGTAGCCAGGTGGGAGCTAAAAGGCTAGGAAAATTAAATCAGAGAAGTGAAAAGAATTTGCAGGAAGCAATGGTTTGAAATTAAATATGCTTAGTGGTAGCCCCTTTCAGGAATCTCATTGGTTTGGGATGACAAGGCCTTAACTTAGGGCCTTACAGCAATTCAAGTCCCAGTGCTCACCTAAGAGTTCCTTTACCGTGTCCAAATCCTATTAACTAGAGTCTCTTCATTTCTCCCTTAGATTTTATCCCTTTGCCAATAACTCTGGCTGGATGAGGCTGTCAGTATAGGGGTATCTGAGGCATATGAGGGAGCACGGGGGTAACAATATCACTGAGCACCAGAGCAGGAGTATCTATCTGCCTGGCTCCAACCCTCCCCATCCAGGAAGTACAGGCTGAGACAAGGATGTGGTCCTGGAAAGGGATCCCCTAGGGCAGTGTGGTCAGACTCAAGAAGAGAAGCAGAGAAGAGAAACTGATTTAAGGGTACATTTTAGAGATCTTTGCTGTGAGTCCTGGGGGCCTGCTTGCCCTTCTGTGACTTGTATAAAATGTTGCCCAGGACCATCTGTCTGAGGAGTGTTGCAGCCCTCATTTCCATTGCCAGTGAGTGTGTCTGCTGCTAATTATATCCCATCCTTGCATCTGTACTTCCAGTCATGCTTGTGCAAAGGCCAACTTGATTCCTTTGTGTCAGAAAAACCCTGGACATAAAGCAAAAGAAACTTGAGAAGAAAATAAAAATGAAGAAGAAAATAAAAGCTCAACGTCGTTAGTCACTGACATTGAAGCAATACAAATAAAAATGAAATAAATCTGATGCAGGTTAAATATCATATGGCTTCTCATATATGAGAAACAAAGTGTAAATAAATTAAAGAGCAAAATAAAACATAAGCAGAAACGGAGATAAACCCTTTTGCAATGGAAGGTGAGCTGGGCATGGTGGCTCACGCCTGTAATCCCAGCACTCGGGAAGCTGAGGCAGGAGGATCATTGTGAGTTCGAGACCAGCCCGGGCTACAAAGTGAGCTCAGGGCCAGCCTGAACTGCATAGGGAGACCGTCTCAAAAAGACAAAAAAAAATTGGAAGGTGATCTAGAGATGAAAATGGGAGGGAGGAGGAGGACAAGGAAATTAAAGATGAAAATGGGAGGGAGGAGGAGGACAAGGAAATTAAAAATGGTTAAGATGTGATACACACATGTACCAACTCCCCATGATGAATGTATTCATTTGTGTATCACAAACATAGTAATAAGAAGGAAATATAAATCAAAATCTCAGCAAGGTACCATTTTATACCCACTGAATGTTTGGGGTTTTTTTTTGTTTGTTTTGTTTTGTTTTGGTACCAGGGATCGAACTCACAACCTCGTGCTTGCCAGGCAGGTGCCTGTGCCATTGAGCTAAAACCCCAGCTCTGTTTTTTTTTTTTTTTAAAGACAAAAACAAGTGTTGGAGAGGATGTGGAAAAATTGAAACCCTCATACACTATTAGTGAAAATGTAAAATGATACAACTGCTTTGGAGATTTCTTAAAAAGTTAAGCATAAACTTACTGCAGGGCCTAGCAATTCTGTTCCAAGGTATAACGTACCCTAAAGAAATGAAAATATGCATCCAGAAACAGACCTGTATAAAAATGTTTATAACAGCTTTATTCATAATAGACCAAAAAAAGGAACCAATCAGAATGGACAGACATAGCGTGGTACATCTATACAACAGATTAGTATTTAGCAACAGAAAGGAACAAGCTAGCATATACTATAATATGAATGAACCTCAAAATTATCATCTTAATTACATGAAATGTTCAAAAAAGGCAAATCTGCTGACATGGAAAGCTGCTTAGTGGTTGCCTGGGGCTGGAAATGGGAAAGGTTGACTACAAACGGGTGTGAAATGACTGACATGTTCTAAAATTGAATTGTGGTGATGTGTGTGCAATTTTATTTATATAAAGGTCAGTGAAGTGTAAACTTAAAGTAAGTATATTTCTGAATATGTGAATTATAATTCAGTAAGACTCTTGAACAAAGGAGAAGCAGGCCTCAGCCTGAGTTTCTGAATGTCTTCACCACAATGCAGACCAAGTCCCTCTGGGCGACAATATGCCCAGGACACTAGAGATGTCCAGCACAAGAAATCTTTAGATTTTACACTCAACCATATCTGGATCCAGAAAAAGAAACCGAGGTTCAGTTATGGGAAGTGACCAGCCCAGGTCACCCAGCCAGGAAGGTCATGGTGAATCCATAGTGAATCCCACAGGTCCCCAGGGGATGGAGTCCTTAGCGTCCAGATAGGGCCCGGGCCCTCCCTTTCTCCCTTTATCTGTGGGCCGCAGGACAGAGACTACACATGGAGTGGCTGTAATCACTTTATTTAGGACATGCTAATGCCAGGCATGGATCTCAGGTCGGGGACAGGTGGGTGGGTACTGAAGGACCCCATCGGTGCGAAGAACCCTATGATCACAGGATAGCAGTGGACACATCCAGGGGTACCTGTCAGTGCTTTGAGAAATCAGCTCCTGGGGGACAGATGAGGGGGAGAAGAGCTAGCAAGACGGGTAGAGTGGTCCAGCCGGGCGGGGACAGAGGGACTGGAGTCTGGGCGGCAGAGGAGTTAAGGCAGAGCTGCCCGAGGCGCCCACAGCCAGCGTGGAAGCTCTCCTGCCTTTTGCCCTACCTATGGCATCCGCACCTTCCTTTGGTCTCTTCCCGCATCTACCAAATGAGGTGACCTCATCGGTTCTACACCAGGTACTTCACACGCGTGCCTTCCCCCACGTCCTTGCCCCAAGCTTGAGCAGAGACGCCAGCCGTTTAAAAGATGAGGTCCCGGGGACGAGGGCGTGTGTGTGTGTGTGTGTGTGTGTGTGTGTGTGTAGGGAGGGGATGCTCAGCAAGGAAACAGATGAGTTGGTTTTTTTTTGAGTTGGCATTTGAAACAGACATATTCCAAACACCCAAGCTTATGTATACTTGGAGAAGAAATAACCTTGAGGAGAAAAGATCGGATGGGAAGAACTCAAGGAAGCGCGTGGGCAGGGAGTTTTGTGTGTTCCTAATTCGCCCATCAGAGCCTGTCCCGGCCCAGGGCCCGCCCCCAACATGGCCCCCCCCACTGGGCCCGCCCAAGCCCCACTCCAGACCCAATCCCAGGCCCCGCTCCACCCAGGTCCCGCCTTCCAGAAAGCCCCGCCCCCCCACAAAGCCCGCCCCGGGTCCCACCCAGACCCACCCTGGCAGGCGCTGCACTGACAGCTGTGGATCACCGGCAGCACCGCGGGCTCCGTGCGGCCATCGGTACAGCGCAGGTGCAGGATCCGCACGGGGCTGTCCGGATCTAGGCGGTAGCTGCAGCAGTCGCACTGGCTCAGCAGGTACGGCTCCTGGGTGGGGGTGGGGGTGAACAGGGGAGGAGCCACGCGAAGTTTTGCCCCTTCTTTTGAGCGGGCAGGCCTGGATCCCAATGCTCCTGGCCAAGTAGCCTAGCTGGGTGGGGACACCGCTTCCTCCCCAGGATCTTATCAACTAGTTAAAGAGATATTCATAATACAAGAAACTGCGCATAATTAAACCCAGGAACACCGATCGTTCGGGTCCTAAGTGCAGTGTGCTCTCCTGGGTAAAGCCCCTGGGGCCTGCAATTATCCAGTGCCTCTTACAGGTAGGTCCTACAGAGCACTGAATTGAATGTCATCTGTAATCATATTTCTAATTCTCCCTTGAAACAGGTAATACAGTCACATGATGTCGAGTTTAAAAACTGCATACAAAAGTTATTTGCTTATATCTTCAAACTGCTTTCCTTTCTCTCTGTTTTAAACATGCCAAGGTGCCTTGGGAAGGAATCCCCAGGGGAGCGGCAGTGTTGAGGGTTGGAGGCGGCATCTTTGAACACCATGGAGAAAGCACCTTTCTCTTTGGCTTTCCAGGCCTGGAAAACCCAGGTGGGCTGAGGTGGAAGGCAGTGGTGCTCTGGAGAGGGGCTCAGGGGCTGGGGCCGGAGCTCTATCCGAGAAGATACTGGGAACACAAATCACAGCTCTCCGGGGTCAGGGCTAAGAGATTCGGGGGGCCACTGAGGCCCTATGAAGATCCTAAAGGAGGGGTAGGCCTCGGCTTCTAGGAGAGCAAGCATGGAGACCCTCGGCCTCTGGACCTCTGGTTCAGGTGTACAGCTTGCCAGGAGCCATCCTGGTACCCTTTTGCCCTTGGTGTGAAGGCTCTGGCCTCACAGTCAGCTTCCCTCCTCTGTGCCTTTCTCTGTGAGGTACACAGTGGCCCAGTGGCATGCTCTGGGAATGGTCAAGGCCATAGCAGGTACAAGGCTCTAACCATGCATAGCCCAGGCCCGACTGCTAGCCCTGTGGGAGTGGACTGTGTCCCTTCTGTCCCCTGGGTTTTGTCCAGGTCTCAGGCTGGCCCCTGTGGGACTGTAAGTAGCCCCAGGCTCACCTCAGCCATGACATTGGTGCTAGACAGGCAGTGCCCACTGCAGTAGCTCACTTCTACCTGGTCCAGGTGGCAGGGCCCCTTGGTGAGGTTGCGAAGCTCGGTGAGGAGCTGGCAGGAGGCTGGCTGTTCCTCTGTGGGGGGAGAGGTAGGTTCTATGGTGGGAGATGAGGCAGGGAAAGGAGGAGGCTGTAACTGAGCACATCCCAGGGATGGGGGAACATGTAGGGGACAGAGCCCAGGATGCTGGAGTTTATGGACTGGGGTGCCAGCCAGTAAGATACAGCCCTGGGGTCTCCATGCCCATCTTCAGGTGGGCAGGCCTGGAGAGGGCTGGCATATGCCAGACTGAAATGGTAGCTGGGGAGAAGGGTTCAGACCAAGGCACCCAGGGACCTCCATACCGGGAGTCTCCTGCCGGCAAATGGGACAGCAGCTCCCTGGCTCCTGCACCAGTGCCTCGCCCTGTGGAAGGGGCAGTCCCGGATCCAGTGAGTATGGTCCGGTCACCTCCAACCTCACACTGACTACCAATACCCTAAGACCAGCCTCTAGGAGGACCCCAGGAAGGAGGCAGAGAGATACCTGAGCAGGCGGTAGGGGTTACCTGAGCACAGGTGAGGCGAGGGCAGAGCTGGGTACAGACACTTGTGCCTCCCAGGCATCGACAGCTGTCACAGCCCTCCTGCCATTCGGACCCGGGCTGGGGGTGGGGCAGGAGAGCCTTCTCTTGGTTTCTCACAATATTCCCTTATAATGCCCCCTCCCCAGCCCAGGAATACCCAGCTGGAGCAATGAACTAGGACTGGTGTTGCCTAGGACTGGCGTAGGCAACAGGAATCTTAGGAGGGCCAAGGAAGGTTTGGGTAAGGGTAGGGGGTCCAACCCTAGGCTGGACATGGTCCCTTGGGTGGCCTAGTCCCACCCACTGCAGCAGAGCAGGAGTGTGTTGGGAGAGCAAGGGTGTCATGAAACAATTCAGTAGGTAGGGAGGCTTGGGATCACGAAGGAGTGGAAGACAACACGGGGACATGGTATCTCACCGAGTGGAGATGCCCAAGGTGCCAGCACTCGCAGCGCTCCGCAGCGACGCAGGGACCTGCCTGGCTGCGGAAGTATCCTTCCTGGCACACGCAGCCTGGGGCCTGCGCTACACTGCAGTTGCTCTGAGCCTCTGTGGCGTTTGTCTCTTGGCATGTCCACTCACAGGGCCCCTGCTCCCCTGGGGCCACCTGCTGCCACCTTTCCCCAGGGGGACACTCTGCAGGGAAGATGGTCTGCTCTACTCTTGGCTGGCCCTGGATCCTGCCACTGTCCCTCACCCCATTAGGCACCCTCTTTCCCTTCCCATGCCCTGCACGCCTGTCCCCCACCTTCTCAAATAGCTGTGCCAGGCCACGTCTCACCCCTGGCCAATGCTGTCCACCTAAACTCTGCTTTCTCAGGACAAATGTCACATCCCATGGGTGCTGTCTGTTTTTCAGAGACCCAGGGGTGACCTCTGGTCTCTACCCTCACCCAGCAGGCTGGGAGTGCTGGGGAGCTGGCCATGAATCCACAGAGCCAGTGTGCAGAGCCAGGCACAAGGCAAACATCCCAGCCCTGGGCTATGCCAGGCTGGCTTCCCATTTCTGCTAATGCCTCTGGATCTATTTCCTCCTTGTCAGGAGAGTCTTCCACTATCTGGCCTCCTACATTCCTTGCTAAGTGCATGAACCAGGAGCTCAAGGAGTACTGGGCAGAGAACACTGGGTCTCTAGGCAGCAGGGGGCCCTAGTGGGCAGAGAGAGGACTTCCGGAAAGAAGCAGCTTGGCCTCAGTAATAGGCAGAAAGGCCAGCCTGATCTTGGCTTTGCTAGGGCACAGACAGCTGCATCTCACCTGGGCAGTCAGCAAGGGAGCAGTTGAAGATGCCACCTTGGCAGACACTAGGAAGACAGAAGAGCCACTCAGAGGCCTCTCAGGACCCCCTGTTTCTCAGCAACCCTCCCCACAACCTGGGCACTCACCAGCTGATGCAGTTCTGGTTGAGAACAGTCCCTGGGGGCAGCTCCCGAAGCAGCTCTTCAGTGGTCAGGCTGAGGCCCCAGGGCAGGGAGTGCTGGGTGCAGGGGCAGGCGGCGGGGGGCACACATGTGCCATTGTGCAGCAGCTGAGGCAGACAGACTCAGTCCTACTTGGGTCTTCACCTCTTGCCACCTCACCACCTGCCTGCTTCCCCCATGTAGGGGTTGGGACCCAAAAGCAGTACCCACCTGCCCCTCAGGGCAGCTGCATCCAGGCAGGCAGGGTTCCTGCACACAGAAGGCGCTAGACTGCAGGTGCGAGCAGAGCCTTGGGCAGGAGGTGGCACAGGTGCTGAGCACCTGCCCAGGAAGACACTCTGGGAAGCAGAGATAGTGAGGTGGGAGCTGCCAGGGAAGTGCAGTCTCTGACTGCCCTCTCTTTTCGAGCCCTGTGCTGGCACTGGGGCACAACCTGGGTCCAGTGGCAATGGAGAAAAGGGTAGAGACACCCCACCCGGGCCCTGGGCACACACCAGGGCAGTGTTGCAGGTTACACTCTTGCTGTTGCTCTGTGTCCTGGGCCCGGCATGGTGCTGCCCCGGGATGCCCCTTGCAGCTCCGATGGCGTTCCGCGATGCCCCCACCACAGACAGCTGAGCACCTGCTCCAGGCTGACCAAGGGCCCAGGAGAGGGCACTCAAGACGTGGGCACGCTAGGGACCCATTGATACAGGTGCTGTGGATGAGGGCATGCAGCAGGCCTCAGGCGCCGAGTCAGGACGCCCATCACCTTGACCCGCCCATGGCCCAGGCAGCATACCAGTTGTGGCAGTCCAGCTGCACCACCTGGCCTGGGGTTAGCTCCCATGAGGCATTGGCACTGGGAAGGCCACAGCGGCAGGAGGAGATGGGCACACAGTGCCCATCCTGTATCAGCTGGCCTGGGGGACAGCGGCAGCCTAGAGACGAGGGAGAGAAGAACAAACAAGATTTGGTACTCAGGCAGGACCCCCAGGGTGGGCTCCTCTGGTAGCCAAAGCAGGAACGAAACCTGGTCACAGTTTCTTCCTGTGCCTGTGCATGAGGTACCACTCGTGCGAGCGTCCCCCATAGTTCTTATGGTACCTTTGAGCCTCCGCCCTGACACGGCAGGTCCTCACACTGTGAGGCAGGGAGGATCCCTGGGCCAGGTCGTTGTGTGGTCGGCTACCTGGGTGGCAGGGTCCCTGCAGACACTGCACGTGGTCCCAGAGGTCGACACAGCTACGAGGGCACTGGTTGGCACAGTCAGAGGTGAGCACGGTACCCCGGGTCTCACAGCTCTCTGCTGCAATCCAGAAGGGAGGAATCTATGTTGGGAACACTGTGGGTTCCAGGTGCCTTCCCTGCCACTGCAGCTCCCTTCAGGTGCCTTTTGCAATGTTCCAGCTCCAGACCTCCACAGATGCTGGGATGTGTTTACCTGGGCAGGACTCCATATTGCAGCTCTCGGTCTGAGCCCATGGACCCTGGCAGGCTCTTGAAGGAGGGTTCCCCGCCTTTCTCCAGCGTAGCCGGAATCCCCCACTGCAGGGCACTGGGCAGGGGCTCCAGGGGCCCCAGGAACTCCACTGACATGGGTCTGAGTAAGACAAATGAGGAGTCAGTGCCAGAGCCCACCTGGTTACACCCTCCCTCTGCTGCCTGTCAGTCTGTGCCCCTCCTTATTACCAAGGCAGGCTTCAGGGTCAGGGCAGAAGCGCTGCTGGCTCAGGGGTGCAGTGCACAGGTGAGGGTCTCCAGCCCAGGGCCACCCTGTCTCAGGGTCCAGACAGAGGCGGTGGCGATACTGCTCTGAAGCCAGCAGTGGGGCCGAGGTTGGAGAGAAGCCTGCTGTGTCCAGAGGCCAGTGCTCCAGGGGGCTTCGGGGCAGGCAGGGTCCACAGGGTGACCACTCAGACCAGTCGCTCAGAGGCAGAAGACCTAAACGGCAGGGTGTTGGTGCCCTTCCCAGGGTCAGGCAGGAGGGACTGGGGGGTTGTGATCAGGAAGGGCAAGAAGTAGGAAAGGCTAAGGGAGGCATGGGGGCAGCATAAGGTCTGCTTTGTCTGGGATTGTCCTGGTTTCATCACTGAAAGTCGCTTGACTTGGAAACCCACAGCTCTGAGTAGTGAGACAGAGGTCACCCAAAGTCATGGTTACCTTTACATCCCTGGCTCGTGCATTGCAGCTCTCCATGTCGGCACTCACTGTGGGAGGGGGGAGACATAAGAGTGGGCTCTGGGAGAGCAAGACCCAGCCCAGAGCCAGCGAAGAGGCTTGGATAGCATCGCCTGAGCTCTGGGTGTACTGAAGCATGGTGAGGGAGCTGCAGGGTCTGGCATTTGTGGTCACTGCCTACTGGTAGGGCTGGGTCCCAGATTGGCCTTCTCTGCCTGGGTCAGGCTTCCCCCCACCCCGGGAGGGCTGACCTGCTCCCTGGCCTCCACCTCCCTCCCTTTCCTCACCACTCACCATTCCTTACAGCCCAGCTGCAGATGTTCCCCAGGGCCCAGGGTCACCTCACCTCCCTCTCCTGAGGTGAGCCGGCAGTTACACTGCTCTGGAGGAACGCAGCCACCTGCCTGCTCCAGCAGCCCCTGGGCGGATGGAGTGGTGGGTCAGGATTGTTTGGAGGTCACTGCCACCCCAGCGCCTCGCACCGTGCAGCAGTGCACATGTGTGACCCTGAGTAGATGGCCAGGCCAGCTCCATCTGGGAGAGCACTGTTCCCTGAGAGTTCTCCTGCTCCAGCTCTCACCTTGGGACAATAGCAGCCAGGCTGGCAGGGTGGCAGGTCCTGGCAGAGCTGAAGGCTCTGGTATGTGGCACAGAGCCCAGCACAGGCAGAGCCGCAGGCCTGGAACTCAAAGGGAGGCCTGCAGCTGTCCTCTGGGGAAAGGAGGACAGGTTGATTGGGGGATGGCTCCAACACCCCCGGCCAGAGCACATACTACACTGGTCATCCCTTGAGGTCACCTGGTGAGAGCACAAGTCTACCCCTAGGGAGTGTCCCTCACATGGAACCCCCCAGGGGCACCCCCTAGTGTGTCCCCAGGAAGGATTAGGACAGTTTGGGCCTCAGAGCGCCTGAACACTGTGTAGAAGGGGCCACTTTGGGAGTTAGCATCCTGGCGGGCAGTGCAGGGACTGGCAGATGGGGATACTGGAGCAGCTTCCACAGAAGGGCTGGTGATGAGGTGTGATCAAAATATAAAATGAAAGCTTAAATTTAATGCACAATAGAAGACACATTGCCCTTGGTCCCCCTTGAGATCCACCTGCCCCCAGTTTGAACACACTTGACCTATTGTCCTTGCCACTTTCCGAAGTCCTTTGGCAAGTCCTCTTTTGCAAATGACCTTCCTTGCACCTCTGATGTCCCACATTGATTCAAAACATTTCCCTTTTGTGGGTATTTTGATTTTTAGGGAAGAGCCAGAAGTGCACGATGCCAGATCTGGCAAAGACGGTGGATGAGGGCATGCTGTCATGTTTTTACAAGCCAGCCTTTCTGTTGGATTGCGCTCAGAGGCAGCATTCACTGCATTTGTGATCACACATAAAGATAGGAAGGTGCTCCTCCAGGGGCACTTCAGCAAATGGCAAGAGGATGGGATGAGTATGTCTGGAGTGAGGAGAATTTTGAGGGGAATTAAGGGCAATGTATCTTTTACTGTAATGTATTTTATAATTAAATATACCCTGTAAGTTTTGATCAGCCCATCCAAGGGACAGAGCCACTGTGGAGCTGGCTGCTTCCACATGGGAAAGTTGTGGCGAGCAGCTGCAAGGAGAGGTGCACAGGCAGGAACCAGGGCAGGCGCAGGCCACCACCCTGAGGTCCTGGGGTTTTGGGTTTGCATGAAGGTACTGCAGCTGCCCTGATCAGCTGCCTGGCTCCTGGCTCCTGGGTCTCACCTGAGCAGTTGCCAATGGGGCACGGCCGAAAGTGGCCATCCAGTTGCGTGCAGGGGGGTCCCTCAGTGGCCCGGCCAGATGCTGGTCCCTGATGGCGGTAGCGCTGCTGCACAGGCACCTGGCAGGAGCAGCGTGTCCAGCTGCTCCAACTATTCCACACGCACTCCTCTGGGGACAGGGTGGGGACATCAGTGGGGTCTCTTTGGATCCCCCCAGCCTTTGACCTGCACCCTTCCCTCTCATCCCTGCCCTAGCCTGGACCTTGCACAGGAGAAAGGGGAAAGGAAACCTAGGATTCAGAAAGGCTCTGTTAGGTAGACTCTCCTGACCTAGCAAGGAGGTCAGGCCTCTGAAGAAAGAGGTGACAGGAGGAGAGGGACAAAGCAGAGTATCAGGGGACAGAATAAACCTGGGGCAAACATTCATCTGTGGCCCAATATAGGGAAGTAGGGGAAGAGACTACCTCCCAGGCAGGCTTACCCAGGCAGGGCCCCTGGTAGCAGGCCTGGGTCTCCAGGTGTGTGACGGTGCCATAGCACATGGGGTCAGCCTCGGCTAGTGGGCAGGAGCAGGAGCCAGAGCGGGAGGTCAGGCCTGGGCCACAGGTATGAGAACAGGGCCCCCATGGGCCCCAGGAGCAGACGTCCAGTGACTGCAGACACGGCTGCTGCCCACAGTGCTGGGTCTCGGTGTCAGAGCCCAAGCAGGGTGGCTCACTGTGCTGAGGGACTGACGCCATGCAGGTCCGGGTGCGGACCTGGTGTCCACCTCCACAGGAGACAGGGCAGTCCGACCAAGGAGACCACAGTGTCCAGCTGCTGGGCACTGCTGGATGACACGGGTGAAGTTGGAGGTGGGGGTGGGTGGGTGGAAGCAAGTCTCAGAGGGTTGGGTCAGGACTTCCTTGCACAAGGGTGGCAGGGGGTTGGTGAAGGGTCAATACAAGACACAGGGCAGATGGCCTATAATGTGGGGGCTAGTAGGGTGGACAGATGTGAGGCCCAGGAGGAAACCCAGACCTGCACACTTGGTGTTGTCGCAGATCACACCTTCCGGGGTGCAGGAGCTGGGGGAGGAACCCAGATTCAGGGACCTGCTCTCCAGCAGGACAGTCTAGTCACCCTTCCCTGCCTTGTACGTACCACTGATGACACTCTCCCTGAAGCCAGCTGTCCCCTAGGCTTCTGAGGCGGGTGCCCTGCAGGCACAAGGGTGGGCATGGTGGTTGTGGGCATGGCTGGCTCTGGGACTGCTCCTCTCGGCACTCTGGGGCCCATGAGCCCGAGGTAGAGGACCTGGTAATGGGCCAGGGAGGTGAGGCGCAGCCCAGGCCCTTAATAGCCCTTCTACCCCAGGAAGAAACTCGGCAGGCCTGGGGCAGGGTGGCTAAGGCAAGGCCTGTGACCAAGCTGGGCTGGGACACTGCCCAGCAGTGTCACTGGTAGAGCCAAACCAGGACTGCTGTATCAGAGGGACATATACCAGGCAGAGGGGCCCCCAGAGGAGAGAGGATGTCTCGCCTCACCCAGTCTCATACCGGAAGCGGCTTTGGGTTCCCCCGGGCCCACATGAATGGCTACAGGGACTCCAGGCTGACCAGCGGCTCCAGGCACAGTGGGCAGGCGGTGGGCAGGGCAAGGCCATACAGGAGAGGCGCCCAGCCTGGCAGGAGCAGTTGTTGCAGGCATCTTGGTGCAGGCTTCCCGGGGCCCAGCTGTGGCCATGGGCATCTGTGCATTCGCAGTACCTAAGTGGCACACAGCTGCCATCCTGCTCCAGGGACCCTGCAGGGACGTGGCCCTTGAAGGCTGGTGCTGGTGGCACTGGGCCCACCTGCCATCCCACTGAGCTCCCCATGAACTGGAAGGGCCCATGGCACGCACCCTCGGGGCACCGGCAGCCTGGCTGGCAGACCTGATGGTCCTCACACACCACTCCATCCTGCAAGTCTGAGCAGCGGCGCGGGCAGCGGTTGGCACAGTTCACCAGCTCCATGCCTGCTGGGCAGCCCTCCTCTAAGCAGAGAAGGAGACCTGGCATCAGGTTCTGATGCCTCATCCGAGGGCCTCCGTTTTCCTAACCGGCCAGTAAAGTAGCAGCCCCTCTCCCTTCACACCCCAGATCTGCCATCATACCACAGGGCAGGGTATTGCAGACCCGTGTGTGATGCCTCTCTCCGGCACAGGAGGCACCCCCGTTTTTGGGTGGGGGGCTCAGGCAGCTCCGCGTCCTCAGAGATCGTCCCCCTCCACAGCTCCGGTCACACCAGGACCAGGGGCTCCAGCGTGACCAGCCCCCTGGCACTGTGTTGGAAAGAACAGCTCCATAGGACCGGCTCAGGTAGAGGATCTCACAGGCCTTGTGAGTCTCAGCCTGGGTCTGGCAGGAGAGATGGATGTGGCATCCTTGGACAGGCAATGTGCCTGGGAAGGAGTGGGTTGCTGGGCCTCCCAGGAGCAGGCCGGGGGAAGGGCTGGGGTGGAATCCAGTCCTCCCAGTGCACCTCACCTGGGCAAGCATGCAGATTGCAGAAACGGCGCTCCTGGTAGGCTGTAAGGATGTCTGAGCACCAGTGTCCACCGGGCCCAGGGGGACGGTATGCTCTCAGGCGACGCTGCTGGCCCACCCCACAGCTGCGGGAACACAGCTCCCACGGGCCCCAGGGGGTCCAGGAACAGTTCTCTGGCCCACAGCCAGGGCCGGAGCACAGGGGCAGCTCTGCAGGGCAAAGTGGAACTGGAGCTGGCACAACTGCCCCATCCTCTCCTCCCCCAGCCCTGCCTTCCTGCTCCAGCTGGGGCCACATGCAGATCCTGGCTCCTGGTCCAGGTCGGACACTGACAGCTGTGTGCCTTTGGTATCTGGCCTCAGTATCCTCACAGCAGATAGTAACTCTTGACTCACAGGGTTGCTAGGGGGGAGGGGAACATTAGGCACAGATGCTGTATGATCCAAAAATGCAGTGAATATTTAATTTTTTTAGAAAATTACAGTAAAAGACACACTGCCATTAATCCCCCTCAGAATATTCCCTCTCAGTTTAAACACACTTATCCAGTTACTCTGGCCACTTTCTGAAGCAGGTCTGGAAGTTCTCTTTCATGAGGGTCTTTAGTTACATTTTTTGTGGCTGCCTCAATGTCCTGAATCAGTTCAAAACGTTTATCTTTTGTGGCCATTTTGACTTTGGGAAAGAACCACAAGTTGCACAGCACCAGATCTGTTAAATAAATGAAGACACACCGTGATGCTTTTACGAGCTTGCCTTCCCATTGGATAGCACTCAGTAACAACATTCACTGTATTGTTGATCACACCTCGTAAAGACACTCACGAAAGAACCTCCAGAACTCCTTCAGAAAGTGGCAAGAACAATGAGCTAAGTATACTCAGCTAGGGGGAGGGTTTTGAGGGGTGTGAATGGTGGGCATCTTTCACTGTAATTTTTTTTATAAAATGTTCTCTGTATATTGTGATCACACCTTGTCATATGCATGAGGACCAAGTGATCTGCTGGGACTCAGCAGTGCTCCCCATGGTCTGGAATCGGACACTGATTTCAGATCAGAAGTCAGCTGTAGAAATCCACGGTTGCTCGGGTGGGCTTAGGTGACAAGGTACCTGTACAGGACGGCAGGTTGCAGGGACGCTCCTGTGCCGGCTCCCCAACAGAACAGTTAGACAGGCAGGGGCGCAGGCGGCTGCGCCATGCAGGGTCAGCAGGGTCTGTGCAGCTGCGGGAGCAGGGGGACCATGGCGACCATAGACCCCAGCCGCCTGGAGAGGAAGGGGGTAGGGGCAGAGGTGAAGCTGGGTTGGGGTTGGAGGAGGCCTTCCCTTCCCAAAGGGGGCCATGTGGGAGAGTTTGGCGGGGGGGGAGGGTCCTGAGGCTACCTGGAAGGGCTGTCACTGGCTCCACTGTGGACCCTTCAGCTCCTGTGCCAAAAAAGACCCAACTCAGAAATGCTTTCCAAGCTGCAGGCACCTGGACTGTGCCATAGGCTGGCAGTCTAAGCCGTAGCCCGCTGCTGCTCTCTGGCTCAGCCTTCTCTCGGCCCCGAGCTGTCCTGTGGAGACTGCAACACCAGCTCAGCATTTCCCAGTTGAGTCAGGCCTCTGCTCAAGTCTTTCCTGCTCCCTGGCTTTCCTTCCCTTCCAATGCTCCTTCTTCCCTCAAAACCTATCAGATTCTGCCTCTTCCAGAAAGCCTTCCTGGCTCGTCCCTCTAGAATTTCCTCCCACCCTAATTTCCACAGCACATGCATCTTTCTACAGGGCTCACTCCATGCTAAAATGGGTTATCTGAGTCCCAAGAGCAGGGTCTTCACCCTCCACCCCAACCCCACAGTGTGGTGCACCTGGCTGGCTTTCCAGAAGGGCTGGCTGAACACACTTGAATAGAAGTCAAGAGCTAGGGGGTGGCAGGGAGGAAGACCCAGAGACGGCCACAGCGAAGAAACACACAGGAGGGGATTGAGGCAGGCTGAACCGGATGGAACAGACCCTGCCACTACATCCTGCACCCCTTACCAGGGCAGTCTGGCATGTGGCAGTCCTGCAGGTCCTGTCTGGGTCCCAGGCAGCGCTGGCCCCCAGGAGCAGGCATGGGGTGCATGCACTGGCGGCTGCGCGTGCGGGTACCCAGCTGGCCACAGGAGTGGGAGCACGGGCCCCATGGGCCCCAGGGGCCGAAGCCACCCTCAGCCTGGGAGCAGTTGTTTGGGGAGCAGGACAGCTTTCCATGGACACAGGAGCTGAGGAGAGGGTACAGGCATGAGGGTCCAGCCCGGGAGGGCTGAAAAGGACCTGGACACAGGTCTGAGGGCCCCAGAAAGAGGGCAGGGACAGTCCCAGTCTCACCCACATCCCAGCCCAGACCTCACCCTGCACAGCCCCCTCACCAGTTGCTGCAGCCGATTTGAAATATCTGGCCTGGGTCCAGCTCATCTCCAGGCCCGAAGTGCTGACCCTCCTCTCCCAGAAAGGGTGGGGACATCCCAGACTCGGTGCTGGCGGCTCCCAGCTCCTGCAGCAGCATGGCTGTCAGCACACAGGGGCACTCCTGGGAGGGGGACAACGAAATCGCACAGGGCCTGGTGCCTGTGTGCAGTCTCAGAGACTCAGCAGGGGAGGAAGGGCTCTGGGCCCCATGAGGGCAGTTAGGGCTATAAGTGGGTTGGTGTCCCTTTGATGGATATCAAGGCATCATGGATGCATGTGGACGGGGGGGCTGGGCCTGAGGGATCACATGGCATAAGCAGGTGTCACCAGAGGCCTGGAGAGGACAGGGCTTGGCAGGAAGAGTTCAGCCAGGAAGTGAAGGAGACAAGACAAGTTTAAGTCCAGTTCTGCCCCTGTCTGTGTGACTTTGCTGTCCCTTCCTCTCTTTGGGATCAGTGTCATCATCTAAGTCAAGAATGAGGGACCAGGCAGTTACTTGGCATTGTCCCTGAGGCCATGGCATTCTGGAGGCCACCAGGATAGGTGCAGGATCCTCCGTGCCTGCTGGGCTCATGGCACCTGCGGCTACCTGTGCTTGCAGCAAGAAATAAGTCAGGGAGCTGGGGCCAGGCCGAGTAAGTAGGAGAAATGAGAGAAGCAGAGAATACCTGCATGGCCTGCAGTGCAAGACAGGGAGTCAAGGCTGGGCTTAGGGAACCCCAGTGGGGCGGGTGTGGCTGCCAGGACAGCTGGGTTTGGGGCATCACACAGGACTGGGGACATGCAAGCCCTTGTGGGTATTGCTGAGCCAGGAGATGTGCTGGTGGGATCCAGGCACTGTCAGGGCAGGGCAGGTGGCTCCCACTGTCCATCTGGCCCTCTGGCTCTCCGTATCCAGTGGCCACAGGTCTTCAGAGGGTGCGATGGGCTGCCGGGTGTGGGGCAGGGCATGGCTGAATTCTGACCTGGACACAGCCCAAGTGGTGCTGGAAGGTTCCCTCGGGACAGTGGCAGCCCTCTTCGCAGGTGTTGGAGAAGCAGGCCACCTGCCCCATGATGTGGGCACAGGAGAAGGGGCATCCCTCACTGGGCTGGCATTCACGGTACAGACGGCCAGCTGGGCAGCCTGCCTCTAAGGCAATACCTGTGTCAGTGCCCGGCTCTTCCTGCCCCTCTGTGAACACCTCCCTGGGCAGTGTCCCTCCCACAGGCTCTCCTGCATCTCCCATTGGTGAGGGAAGGGGCAGGGGGGCAGAAGGGAAGGAGAGGTCAAAAGGCACCCCTGAGTCAGAACCAAGGCCACCATGGAACTCTAAGCTTGTGGCAATGTCCAGTACAGGGGCTTGGAGGCTCACCTGTGCAGACCTGGGTGTGGCAGGTACGGCTCTGCCGGGCCAGTCCAGGGCAGGGGGGTCGGGGACAGAGCCGAGAGCGCAGCTGCTCCCCTCCCCCACAGGAAACGCTGCAGTCCTGCCAGGGGCCCCACAACCCCCACACACCAATGCCAGGGCAGCTGGGCACCTCCTGGCACTGCAGGATGCCCGCCACACAGGTGCTGGGGACAAGGGAGGGGGCTTCAGAGATGCCCTGGCCCATTCCCGGGAGGGTGCTCCTGCCCAGCTCTACCCAAAATTCCTTTTGCTTACCAGTTGTCACACAGCCCAGTTACTACCTCTCCGGGTTCCAGACTCTCCCAGGAGCTGAGCCCAGACCCTGCTGACTGGCTGTGGTTCTTAGGGATCCCTGAAGGGTGCAGGAGTGAGGGTTGGGGGGCTCTGGACAGCTCAGCGCCCCCGTGAATCCCTCTGCCTGCACCCTAGCCTTCTTGCACTCCACCCTACGGGCTCATGTCCTGGAGGCAGGACGTGCAAGGATATTCCAACTTGGACCAACCCAGGGTGTGAGGAGAAATGAGGGTACGCAGGGTTTGTGGGGGGCTGGGCCCTGTGGAACAGGTACAGGGCCAGGCAGGGTGGCAAGGGCTGGAGAGGCACTGACCCATGGCTCCAGGCTGATACTGGCAGCGACAATGGGTTGGGAGCACACAGAGCCCGTCTTGGGCAAGCCGGCCAGAGGGACATCCGCAGCTGGGCTGGCACCCCGTGGGGTCCGGCTGGCACACACTGCCTGCCGATAGGTCCCGGCAGGAGTGGGGACAAGGCCGCCCACAGGGTAGAAGATCTTGGCCACCTCCACAGTCTAAGGCAGGAGGGAAGCAGGGAAGATGGGTGCTGGAGGCCTCCTAGGAGGCCCACCGCCCATGCCAACCTGCCACCCTGCCCATGACTCAGTGGGAACGAATGTACAGGGGTCAGAGGTCAGAGTCATCATCTCTCTAGAATTATGAGGCTCTCCAGGCCCCTCCAAAGGCTCCCACCTGTGCACTTTGTGGAATTGTCCCAACATGGACGACTCTGCTCATGGGCCCCAGGGCACGGCCTGCCTCCCTCAGAGCTGGGTGGCTGGGTGCACGTTCGCCTCCGGTGGGACTGCCCCAGACACACATCGCAGGGAGACCATGGTCCCCAAGGGCTCCAGGCTCCATCCACTGTCCAGGAAGGCAGAAGTACATGTGTCTTAGGAGCACCAGGAACCCCAGGGAATCAAGGCTGGCACAGACACCGGGGGGTTGGCATAGGCCTTGGGTGGGCAGCACACCTGGGCATGTGGTGGAGCTGGGGCAGGCCTCCCTCTGCCCCTGGGCCCCTGTCTCCCCAGGGCACGGAGCACCGCCGTGCTGAGGAGCAGGACAGGCACAGGCCCTGGAGCGGGTCCTCGCCTGGCCCCTGCAGGGCTGGGAGCACGCTGTCCACTCTGCCCACGGGCACCAGCTTCCAGGCACTGCAAGGGGAGTCCAGGGGCTGGGTAATCCTCTCCCCAGTCCGGGCCCCTCAGTGACCTTAGGGCCACTTCTCCCCTCCCTTCTGGCTGGCTTGTACCTGGGCAGGGCAGGTCGGTGCAGTTGAGCTTCCCCTCCAAGCAGGTGCTGGGCAAGAGGTGCAGACACGGGAGGATGAAGCAGCAGCTCAGGGCCACCAAGGTCCCCCTTGCAGCCTTCCAACTGCCTCTCCTTCCTCCGTACTAGCGTCACAGTCTGTGCCTGTCCCCAGGTTCCATCGCCCCCTAAGCCTGTCCTCTGCCTCACTCAACTGGCCCCGTGGGGATGTCACCGCTGGTGTGAGTGGAGTGAGGTCAGACGATGGGAGCAAATGCTGCCTTATCTGGGGCCCATCCAGCCCAGCACCGCTCCTCCCAGGAGCACGTACCCGGCTCTTAGCAGACACACAGGGCTAGCTGCCTCAGTTTCCCCACTTATCAGATAGGGCTCGTGGCGTCTGCCCTGCGTTTCTCAGGAATGGTGCATTTCTAACATTTCCCTCTGCTGAGACCTGGATCTCACAGGGACACACAGGAAACAGGGCCACTCCCAGGGCATCCCTGGCTCGTGACACCAAGGCACAGCAGGCTCACCAGTGGTTGCAGCCATCAGGCCTGGCCAACTGGGCCCCTGGACGGTGTCGCTCCCCAGTTAGCAGGTCCAGGCAGCCACAGTGACCGGGCTGTACACAGATGGTCCCGTCAGCACTCAGCACCTGGCCCGGAGGGCAGTAGCAGCCGGGCTGACAGCGCCAAACACAGTGCTACAGAGACAGCAGGGGAGGGGCCTCTGGTCAGCACCAAGCAGGGCCGTTGGGGTGAGGTCAGAGCTATACGGTCCTCTGGGGGATGGAGAGGAAGGAGGCTAGAGAGGAGGAGGAGAACAGCAGAGGAGGGCGAATCTGGGACCTTCCGCTCAGAGGCTTCCATTCCTTTCTGGTCTGTGTCCCTGGTAGCTGGGGGAGCACTCAGGAAATACTTGCGCGCACAGTCAAGGTTTGCACACAGAAATGCTTATGGCACTTAGGGTGATGTAGTGGGGTTGTTTTTCCCTTTCTATTTGTGCTGTGTTTGTGATAAAAGTTGTACTTGGAGAAGAGGGAGTGCCAGCCTGGCGTGTGCTGATCGTAGCTGAAGTCCGGGACTCATCTTCCCAGCCTGAGGACAGCCCATTAGCCCAGCCACACCCATGAGGTGGCCCTTGGGTGAGGGGCCAGGCGGTGATGCTGAGGGACCCTACTCACCACGAGGTCGTCGCAAGAGCGGGGGCAGGGAGGGCCACAGGAGCTGTACTTGGTCCCTTCGATGGCTGTGCAGTTGGTCACTGGGAAGGGGACCAGAGGGGCTCAGAGCAGTGCTGCTCCCCCACCTTCTGCTCTGCCCCTGGCCCCACCACATCCCTGGAAGGTACCTGGGCATGGCTGAGCCTGGCAGGTTTCCCCCTGTGCCTGAGGCCCCTCACAGAAAAGTCCCAGGCCCTCAGGTGGCGGCTGGTCACAGGCTCGGGTCCGGCTGCGCAGGCCACCTCCACAGCTCCGAGTGCAGCTGGACCAGGGTCCCCAAGGCCCCCAACCCCCTGCTCCTGAGTGACAGCAAGGGAAGGCATGTGGAGAAGCTTGGTAGGGCTGGGGCCAGCGTCGGCCTACAGGGCTGGGGGCACTCACGGTCACAGGCAGGCAGGAGGCACATCTCCTCCTCGGCCTCTGGTCCTGGGCAGAGGGGTGCGGGGGTGGCGGAGGGGGGTGCCACGCTGGGTGTGCTGGGACAGAAGTGGTGCCGCTGGCGGTGGGCAGGGCCACAGGAGGCTGAGCATTCACTCCAGGGGGTCCAGGGTGACCATTTGGGTTGGCCTTGGGGTACACAGAAGAGAGAAGGTGAGGAGCTCAGGCTGGGTGACAGATGTACCGTGCCCTCCTCCAGGCCACACTGTCTCGAGAGCGGCCCTCCAGTCCCAGCCCTGGCTACCACTGACACTGCTGAGGGAGCGGCCAGGGGCAGGTCAGGTCACAGTGGGGACCTTTCTCACCTTCCTGACAAGGCCTGGATGTGCAGTTGGTGATGACCCCAGAGACACAGGAGCTGCGAAGACAACAGCAGAGGGCTGTGTGGTCTCCCCTCTGCCCTACATCCAAGCCCTAGGTCCGGGTTAGGTCTTACCAGGGTCTTTGCAAAGGCAGCCAGTTAAAGAGAGGTCACTGAGGGTGGCCCCAACCCAACACTAACGCAGCAGGAAATGAGGCCAGGGGTTGAGAGGGTGTGGGCAGGTTCTGCCCCTGAGAGCTGAATGGCTCTCCTGCCACTGAGGAGGGACAGAAGCTCAGCAGGAGCCTTGGGGGTCACAGGGCCTAAATCGCTGTTGGACAGGGAACTCACCAGTTTTCACATGGACTCAGCACAGCACTGTCTGGAGGGTGAAGGCGGCCCCTGTGGGCACAGGGGCAGTCCTGGGCAGGCACACACACACCGTTCTGGAATAGAAAGCTGCCTGGCATCTCCAGTTCCAGCCCTGCTGTCCCCAGCCAAAGCCACACCCAGCCCTGAGGCCCTTCAAACCCCATCCCTCCACAAACAGCGCTCCCTAGTCCCCGCCTACAGGGTGAACGAAGACCCTCAGCTGCAGGGGCCGTGGAGGGGGGTGCTGCCCCAATTTCTGTAAGCAAAGGACCATTTTCTATACCAGGACACAGACTAGCACTAACCTGTCAAATGCCCTTAAAATGACTTAAGAAAATATGAAACGTGCATGTGAAATTTTGGCATTTGGAACATCCCATTATAATATGTGATTTGAACGGTTGTGGTAACCCCCATCCCCAATCTTCATCAACAGAAGAATGAAGAAATTGATGCGTGGAGGGTGTTTGGGGAGAGATCACTGAAATTTAACCGGAGTATTCATTGGGCAGCACGTGATTCAAAGTCAAGTGCATGGGTATTTCTTGGCTGGCAGGAGGCACTGTGCCCACCCTGCCATCCTGACTCCAGTGATTAGGACCAGCTGAGATGTGAGAACGCCGACAGACGAGCCCGATCTGGACCCACACCTCGCTCTGCCTGTCCCTCACCCCATCCTGTGGTGCACCAGCAACCTGGGACCCTCTGTCCAGATCTCCCCACACTCAAGGTACCAGCGCTCCAACTGGAGTGGTACGTCTCGCTCTCCTGCTCCTTCAGCGTCAAGCTTCAGGTCAGGACTTCCTTCTCCAGGAAGCCCTCCACAACTGACCCAGCCTGCTCTACAATGTGCAAAGCTTAATTTATGTCTCAAATGCTTCTGTCTTTGTTCTGGTGGCCTCGAGACTGGTTTCACCTGACTAAATGCTTTATGAAGGAGGGTCCTGTTTCGCCCTTCCATATAACCCAGCCCAAGGCTGAGCATACAGGTGTCTGTTCCTTCCTGGTCACCCTGGCTCCCCAGGCGTGAAGAGGTCCTGCCTGTTGCCCTGCAGAGAGGACACTCACCAGCAGGAGCGTTTTGGATGGGCAGTAGCAGCCAGGGTGGCAGGTCTGATTAGTCCATTGTGGGGAACTGAGCTCTGCACAGGAGGCAGGGCCCTGGGCGCAGGACTGCCACTGCTGTCCCCTGGGACACACACCAGGCACTGGCCCTGGAGACAAAAATCAATAGCTCTGTCCCCTTGGCTCCCAATCTGGAGAGGCATCTACTCTGGGTTTGGCTGGGGTGGTTGTGAAGCTTCACAGGGTTAAAGGACTGGACCACAGAGAGGGAGTTAACAGTGCCCTAGGTTGGTGGGGACAAGAACTGGGGGGTCCCCAGGGTAGTCCTTACCTGAGCAGGGCTGCAGACTGCAGGTGGAGAACTCCACGGGGCTGTGTGGGCCACTGCCTCGGGTGCGGTTCCTATAGCCACCTCCGCAGGGCACAGAGCACTGAGTCCAGGGACCCCATGTCCCACCTGGACCTGGGGACGGCACAGAGGTCACTGCAGGCCCTGCCTCCCACAGCTAGACACCAGGGGGAACCTTCCCTGCTCACACTGCTAGCCACTTCACCAGGCACCCAACTTTGCTGCGGACCGGCTGCCTCTAGGACAGGGGTCTCTTTGGGAATGGTCCTAGCAGCTCTTGGACACCATCTTAGTGGCATCTCTCAGGCAAGTCCCTTGCATTCCTCCCAGGGCCCTGGAGGATGCCACGAGGGTATTCCAGCTCCTCTCTGATGACACGAGTCTGCTCTCACCTTGACATGGCCGCAGACTGCAGAATTCAGCTTCCATGCTGGGACCCTGGCACTCAGCACCTCCAAAGGCAGCCAGGGATGCGGTGCCTGTACGGAAGCGTCGCCGAATGCCCACATCACAGCTGTGGCTGCAGGGACTCCATGGGGTCCAGGGGCTCCAACCACAGGCCACTGCCAGAGCAAAGGGGAGTGTGTGTGAGACCAGGTCAAATCACCCTGAACTCTAACTCGCCCCGGGTACCACCTTGCTCCCATGGGCTCATTTTGGAAGGGCCCAGATAACCCTTGTTCCCTGATATTGGCCCCACGTGTGGTACCTGGGCAGGGATCTGAGGTGCATGCCATCTTGCCAGAGACACAGGTGCTGCAGAGAGAGGGTCAGTGAGACCTGCCCTGCCCATCCCTGTCACAATCAGTCCTTGCACTGTGCACTGGCCTCAGGGGCCAGCTGCCATGCCCACTACCTGTCGCTCACAGGAGGAAGTTCAAGATGTAACCAGCAGTCTCTCCACCCACATCTACCTTTGGGGGCTTTACATTGCTCTGGGCATTGGGTGTCTCTTTTTCACAGAACTTCATCAGTGGACACCTTTTCATTTCATTTGTTACTAAACACCGTTTGGAAATGACCCAGAGTGACAAGACTGAGTAGGAGGGATTTAGAAAGAACAGAATTTCCGGGTCCCTTCTTTCTCGCAGTTTTCTCCAGTGTATGTTTTAAAGCCTATCTGTCAAATCCTGGAGGTTACAGGAAAATAATCGAAGAGAAAAGAGAAAGGGGTTGGTAGAGGAATAATAAGCTAAGGAACTGGGGTGCAGGATAGAATAGAAAAGGAAAAGGTGGTGAGGACACTGGGCGCAGGGCACCCTCTGCTGGCAGAACCTGGGGCGAGCTTTGAGTCTTGGGTGCTTCAGCCCTGAGCAGAAATGGAATGGGCCCCAGGGAGGGAATGATACCAAGGCGAGAGAAACAGGAAGCAATCGGGAGGAGAGGTCAAGAGTCCCCTCCAGTCTCCAGTCCCTCATACCTCGCCCCCCACACACCTGAAACCCTGTCCCATTCACTTTGGGAGCTAGTTCCCCAGTACCACCCCACCCCCACCCCATGGGACCTACCAGTTGTTACAGGTGTCCAGGTAAGCCACCGCTCCTGGGGCATAGAGCTGTCCATGCAGCTGGCAGGGGCACTGAGTGCGGGGCAGGCAGCTGGTGTTGTGCAGAAAGAGGCCAAGGGGGCAGGCGCAGCTGGGGGCGCAATCACCTGAGCACTCCACCCCAGGGTCCTGTGCTAGGCACAGCCGAGGGCACGGACCTCCCTCCTGGTGACACTCCTCCGCTGAGCGGAACACCATGTCGCTGGGGCACTGAGCTGCATGGTAAGACAGAGCCGGTCTGGGCAGGGGCAGGGGGGAAGGGACGGAGGCTGCTAGGGAGGGGGTCTGCCTGCAACGACTCGGGAGAAGTACCATGGCCCTCCCTGTCCTCCCCTCCCAGGCTTGCTTTAGTGCCTGGAATGTCACCAGTGAAGAGTCCTGGCTTTGCTCCACCTGATACAATGTGTTTTGTTTTGTTTTGTTTTGTTTTGTTTTGTTTTGTTTTGTTTTGTTTTGAGACAGGGTCTTGAGACTTATGCCAGTGTTGGCTAGGCTGGCCTTGAACTCCCAGCAATTCTCATGCCTCAGCCTCCAGAGTGATGGGGTTATAGCCGTGCACCATCCTGCCCAGTTGACACAGGTGTTCTTAAAACTGTCCCATCCAGGTGGGTTCAAATGAGAGCGAGGAAGGGGAATAGGCTTCCTGTGGCCAGCGTTGCCTGTGCACAGTTCTGCCCACAATTTTGACTTCCTTGGAGGAGGTGGCTCTTTGGGCTAGCAGACAGGAGCCTGGTCCCCAGGGAGGGGAAGGAGAGGGGAGAAACCTGGCTCAAGGTACCACCTGCCCTGACATCGAAGATCCAGTGTGTGACGCTGTGTGTGGGGGGGTGTCAAACCCTGGGAGTAGTGGGACGTGGCCAGCTGGAGGACAGGTCAGAACCTGGTACCTGTGCAGGGCTGTGTGTTGCAGTCCCTGGTTTGACCATGGGGTCCCTGGCACATGGGGTGCCCCAGAGCCAGGCCATTGCAGCTGCGCCCACGGAACTGCACACCTCCACCGCAAGACACTGAACAGGTGGACCAGGAAGCCCAGAGACCCCAGCTGCTCGGCACTGTAGGGAGAGGCCAGGTTCCCAGTCACATACACAGCAAAGATGTGGCAGGGAGGAGTCAGAGCTGTGGGGTGTGGAGAGCCCCCAGCCGTATCTCCCCAATAATCAATCATGTGCTGGTTCCTCTGGGCTGAGGAGAAGCTTAAGGACAATATCCAGGTTTGCTCTAACCCTCTGTCCCCTTCCCTCTGCTCCCTGGGGCTCATGGGAGCCCACCCCACTAATGTGTCCACACCAGGGGTCATGCCTGGGCACAGAGGGGTGCTGCAGGGCTCCTCCTGGATTGCCTCTCCGTGGCAGGCATCCTTGGGGCCAGGGCAGAGCCGGGAACGCCGCTGCCAGCCGGGGCCTCCTCCAGGGACAAGGCAGCTCTGGGAGCAGGGGGACCAGGGGGTCCAGGGTGTCCAGCCCAGTGCCTCTGCAGGAGATACAGTAGGCCTACTGCACAACATCAGAGAGGCTAGGGAGGGCTTTTGAGGGTGAGAGGTACCACGCTGGGTTCAGGGGTGGCCTCTGACCCCTCAAGTGGCTCGGGCCCCTTTGCTCCAGCTCACTTCTCACACTTAGGGTGACAGTAGGGGAGTCTCCTGAAGATGCTCGCTCTTCCACCCTGCTTGGACACCTGGGCCACCAGCATCTTTGTGAGAGCTGTCTTTCTCCCACCGAAGCCCAACCAGCAAAACCAGCTCGAAGGCTGCCCCCCGACTGTGGAGGCCTTGCTGGGTGGGCTTTACCCACCCAGGGGACCCAGAGGTCCTCTCCCATTGTGTTCACTGGGCCAGGCATAGGGAGGGGGAGGCGGGCTTTTGCCATACCTGTGCCACAATCCGTGTAGCAGGCCTGCAGCTCCTGACTGTCACCTTCACAGGGGGTGCCTCCGAGAGCCACAGGAGGGTTGGAAGGAGACCTGGGGGAGAAGCAGCCCTGGGCACCTTGTCGTCCTATCACCCCCCCAACCCCCAACCTCTGACTGTCTTCTTCCTGGCCTCCCCCTGTCTTCACCCTGCATACCTAAACCTGGCCTTTACTCCAGGGCCACAGGATCGGTCACATGGAGCCCAGGGGGACCAGGCTGACCAGCCACAGGACTGTGGACAACCACTTGGCTCACACTGCAGTTCACCCTTCTCGCACACGCTGCAGGGAGGGAGAGGACAAGGAGCTGTTGGAACCAGGAGACCCACTGCAGGGCCTTCCCTGCCCAGCACCCTCCCTGCCAGGCACCCTCACCAGCGGCTGCAGTTGTCCATCAGGAAGGACGCCCCTGGCTGCTTCAGCTCCTCACCCACGAGGCAGGGACACTCGGAGAGGGGCAGGCAGCGAGAGTCATGGAGGAGGAGCCCCGGGGGACAGCGGCATCCTGGGGTCAAATGAGGGGAGGCTGGGGTCTGAGGCAGGTGGCCTGGCTGGGCACCACTCCCTCCCACTGCTCAGGTCTCTCTCACCTTCCACACACTGCCCAGTGCAGCTCCTGTTGGCCTTGAGGTCCAGGCAGGAGGGTGGGCACAGGGGCACCAGCCCCTCCTGGCACAGCCCCACGTTCACGTGCACCCGGCCTGGCCCACAGTCTGGAGGGAGATGGGCACCTTGTGGGGTGAGCCTAAGGAGGTCCAGAGAGCTGCCCATGCCCAGAACCCTTTTACCTGTGTCACCTGAACAGGGCTGCAAGCCACAGGGCACCCTCTCTAGGGAAGCCCCAGGACAGGTGTCACCACCATTCTTGGGTGGGGGGTCCACACAGCTCCTCCGGCGACTCTGGTGGCCACCCCCACAGGAGACACTGCAGGGGCTCCAAGTCTCCCACTCTGCCCATGCCCCAGCCACTGTGAGGGAAGGAAGAGCAGAGGTCCAGCAGAGAGGTTTCAAGGGGATCCATGCTGTCCTGGAGAGGGGACCACAGAGGAGGGAGCCCTCGCCCAGCCAGCAGTGCAGCACAGATCCCTGAAGCCTCCTCCTCTGTCCAGGATTCCTCTGTCTCCCGGATGAGGGAACCTGTTGATGCCTTCCAGGATAGGAGCTCTGCACTCTATGACATCAGTGCCTGTGCAAACTCTGAAGTGCACAGTCTGAAGCAGCAGGTAAAACAAAGTGGCCAAGTGGTGTTGGGAGGCAGAGGGCCAAGGAGAGCCCTCCACTGTGTGACGCCCCTCTCTGGAATACACAAAGGTAAGTGGGGACCACTCCCTCAGATTCATGAGACAAAAAGGCTGCAAAGTTTTCTGTAAGGAACCCAAGGACAAGTGGAACAGTCAGCTGATGTCTGAGGTCTGTCTCTCAACCCTCCCTGAACTCCATCTGCAGAGGCTCTTCCATCCTCCATCCACTCATCCATCTGTTCATCTATCCATGTATTCACTCATCTACCCATCCATTGATTTATCCATTGATCCATGTATCCTCCTCCATCTACTCATCTGTCCATCATCCATCCATTCATTCACCTACCCATCCATCCATACTTTATCTACTCATTCATCAATCTATCCTTCATCTACCCATCCATCCATCCATCCATCCATCCATTTGTCCATCTTCTATCTACTCCCAGGTCACCTTCCTCCACCCTGGATGCCTTCTGATGTGGGATATCAGTTTTCTCATTTTTCAGCAGAGATCTAATGTGTTGTAACAAAGTGGGGCTCACTTCGGCAAGTAGTAGGGGCCTGGAGAGGTCTGGGGGACAAATCTCATTCCCTTGGAGGACCTCTACCTGGGCAGGCTTGCACAAAGCAGGGCTGGCTACGCAGCTGGTCCATCAGGCAGCTTCCCCCGGGCAAGGGAGGCCGCAGCTGCTCCCGGCGCTGGAAGGTGAAGCCCAGGCCACAGCTGCGGCTGCAGCCACTCCAGCTAGACCAGGGTGTCATCACGCAGTCCACTGAGGGGACAGGTGGGTGGGACTCAGAAGGGGTCAGAGGGACAGGTGGGTCCCTTCGGTGTGTCCCCTGTCTGGGTAGCACATACCACAGTTGTCCTCATCTGAGCCGTCCTGGCAGTCAGGGTGCAGATTGCATCGCCGGGCAGCTGGCAGACACTCTCCACTGCTACAGTGCAGCTGGTTCGGGGAGCAGAGGGCCTTGGAACCTGGCAGCCCAGGAAGCACAGTGGCAGGCACTGTGAAGGGCTCTGCATGCACTGCTCACGAAGTGTGGGAGAGAAGAGAGACATGTGAGTGATAAAATGAGCCCCTGAAAACTCAGGCCAGGAGTGGGGCTGCACGTGCTGGCCAGAGACCTGGCCTCCACTTCCTCCTGGTGCCTCTGATCCCTTCCACTATTGTGAGTGAGGTCTACACAGGCTCTTTGATGTACACAGGTCTCACACAGTCCCTCTACTTGTCAAAGGTTCTTGAGTGTCCAGAGAAGGGTCAGAGCACTAGAAAATTACTCTCTTGAGTACTCTCTTCCTGAATGGATACTCCTTGGGGTGACCCTTTCTGTGACAGGTCAATGCTTGATTTCTCTTTTATCCCGAATGCAAGACAAAGCTTTGATCATAATGATCTACTTTGGATGAATGGGTGGATGGATGGAGAGATGAATGCATTAATGGATAATGGTAGGTGGGTGGATGGATGGATGGAAGGTTGAATGGATGGATCAATGGATAAATGGGTAGATGAATGAGTACATGAGTGGTGGATAGATGGATATGTGGACAGGGAGATGAAGAAAGTGAGTGGGTGAATGGATGGGTAGATGAATGGGTAGATGGATGGATGAAGGGTTGAATGGCTGGATCAATGGATAAATGGATAGATGAGTAAGTAAGTGGATGGATAAATGGAAAGTTGGAGGATGGATGGGGTGGGTGGATGAATGAATGGATCAATGGATAAATGAATGGATGACTGGGTGAGTGAATGGATTGGTGGATGGATGTCAGGTAGATTTTATAAAACAGGCTCAGACCCAAGGCCTATTCCATTCCCCTTCTTCACCATCTCTAACGACATTAACATTCCTAATTTTTTCCCCTTTTCAGTTTCTCTCCACTCCCTCCTACCGTATCCTCTCCCAGATCCTTCCCACATTAGCTAGAAATGGGCACGGGGACACCCATACCTGGAGCCCTCTTGCCACCCCTAGTACCTGACACAGACCCTCTGCTTACCACAGTGTTGCTCGTCAGAGCCATCCAGGCAGTCTTCCCTGCCATCACAGAGCTGTGCCCACTCCACACAGCCCAGGACCTTGCAGGCCACCTGCCCAGGTTTGCACTGCACAGGTGGGAAGGGCTTGGAGGCAATGCTGTGACCTGTGGGTCAATGAATGGATGAATGGATGCAGAGTGGATGGATGAGTAGATGAACATTAGTATCCCACAGCCAGCTACCAGATAATCCCCAACCTCCTGCCTCTTAGCATCTGGGGTAGCCCATTTTCTGCCCCTCTTGGGATAATGGAAATGGAGTGAACTGGGTCAGGAAAGTTGGGTCCTGGGCCTGACTCTACCAAAAATGGCCTTGAGCAGTGTGACCTTGATTGACTTCCTAGGGCTCTGTGCCCTCTCAGAGAAGCTGGGCTCACAGGTTTGCACAAAGAAGGGCTCAAGATCTTACCAGCAGGAGTCTCCAGCATCACTGGATGTGGGGGGAGCATGGTCACAGCTGCCATTCCTGGCTGCAGGCTCAAGACCCCAAGGTGAGGTGTGGACGTGCTGGCCACATTCTGTATGGGTTTCCCAGAACTAGTGTGAGGAGACTCAGAGGCTGTGACAGGACTCCCTGGCCTCTCCTCTGTAGGTGAAAGAGGAAATGTGTTGATGTTGCCATCTCTCCTTGCCATTAGAGGAAGCAAAACAGACCCTGGAGAGTGTACTCTGAGCTTGTAGGTGCAAAAGACATCGTAGATGAGCTGGGCACCTCTCCTTGAATGCAGAACAATTGCAGTAATATTATAAACCGAGTTTTCTTTTTATATATTGGTATGTACAGAGTGTCCATGCTGTTCTCTTCTCCCTTCAATTGACTTTAAGCAATGCAAATAAGGCTAACTAAGGTCCTGACATATAATCCTTGAAGCCAACCTGACAGTTTCCTGTTTCCTCACGTAGCACTCTCTGTAAGGGATTGAGTACAGCGGGATGGCAGAGCCACTCATCTCCAGGAATGTCAACTGGGTATGAGCCTCAAAGTAAGAGGCTACGACTCTCCAGGGCACAAGAGTTTACGTATCAGAAACTGAAGCAACAGCCTCCTAAAACCATGCTACACTAACTGAGTTATGCGGACTGATCCTTGTGCATATCATTCTTCCTGCATTTTGCAAAGTTGCTTTTCTCCTCACCTTGCTGGTCAGCTCAAGTTACGCACATAGTTCCCGCCGTCCTCCCTGTCACTCATCCTCGAGCCACCCCCCTTCTTCACAAGATAATACATCCTGGGAGAGGCCTTGGGTCAGGGCCTTTGGCCATACATTTTCATGGGATTGGATTTAAGACCCTTTGGGTGCCCATGACTTTGAATATGTCTCAGTGTCTTTACTCTCACTGTGGGTTGCATTGGAGATAGCAGATTGGAATTAACTTCCTGGGATTCCAATAATGTTTCAGCGGGATTACAAATAAAACTTTCTGGATTGTGAGGAGGACTAGAAAAGGGATTATAATACTTGGATTACAATACACAGTATTTCAATAAGCACCACAATGTCCAAGGGCTGTCAGAGGATTTCAGCCTGAGATGTCACTGCCACATGCCCTGAAATGGCAGGGAGTGTGCTAGGGACAGGGATTGGGGGGCGCTGGAGCTTGTGCACATACCCCCAGAAGGTGCAGGGTACGTCTGCTTGGGATGCCAATATCCAGTCTCTGCCAGACCCTGCAGAGGGACAGGACTCAGTCACCCCCTGTGACCCAGGTACTGAGGGAGGCTCTGTGTGACCCCTCCCCCTGCCCAACTTCCGGAAGCAGATAAGGACTAAGTGCTGCTCTGCAGGTGAGCTGGGCTGCACACCCCAAGGCACTCATTGGTCATAATGGCCTTGGACCCTGACACTGTGCTCTTCCGGGCTCTGACTGTAGACACGGGGCACCTGCCCCTGCAGGCCTCTTGTCTCTAAACTCCTGCAGGCTGGCGCCCTGCCCTGTGCTTCTCTGCACGTTTGTCTGTTCCTTGGGTCCCTGGCCCGCCACTAGCACCAACTTGTGCCCCAGAAGACTCCCAGGTAGAAGCCTTGTCAGAGTAGCACCAGGAAACACAAGTGAAGGAAATCAGAGAGGAGGGCAGCAGCAGCACCACCCCTGGTGAGGCAATAAGGCCTGGGTGTTTCCCTGAGCCCCTGTGCCTGCCCCCAGCTTCCAACTCACCTCCTGGGGCTGGGTGGAGGAAAGAACTAGGGTCCTGGCTGTGGGAGGGACTCTGCGAACAGAAATCACCAGGGAGGTTCCAGGGTCTCCCAGCCTAAAGGGCCCTGACCCCTTCCTGGGTGGGGGTGGACATTCAGCCTAGGGTAGATATTCAGGAAGCACATATCCCACTAATCTGGACAAAGATGAGCTCTAAACAAAGCTGTTGCCTTGCTCGTGTGTTAAATCACCAGGGCACTGTGCGAAGGGCCCCTAACGTGGGCTGGGCAGAACCAGGCACTGGTGCTGCTTGGCCAGGGCCCCACTGTGAGAACCACTTGACTGCAGATGCTATGGGGAGGCACAGATCCCCAGAATGCCCTGGTCCCATGGCCTGGGGCCCCAGCTGTGTAGGGCTCACAGTCCCTGGGGATACCTCCCACATGGCTGTCCCCTCTAAATCCAGGTCATACCTGCCAGTCCCTGCAGGCAGGGGCCCACAGCCCTCCTCATCAGAGCCGTCCTTGCAGTCTGCAGCTCCATCACAGGGCCCCCCGCTTGGGGCACATTCCCCACTGGCACAGCGGAGCCTGGCTCCTGGACACTGGTCTGCCGTCGGGGACATTATGTGTAGGGGAGGGTGTTGCTCAGGGCTCCTGCTGTCCCCTCAACCACTCCAGCCCATCCCCCACCCTTAACCCAGCCTTACCTGGCCCACAGCCCAGCAGCTCTGCCCACTGGAAGGTGCGGTGGCTGACTTCACTGTGCTGGCTGGTGTGTGGCCAGACTCTCACATACCTTGCCTGGACCATCCGGCCAAATGTCCATACTTTGGGGGCCACATTGGCCCAGCTCCCAGGGAAAGGCTGTGGCACAGGGCACCTGCTATGACCCTGACTCTGCAGGGTCTCCTCCTCCCTGCCCACCCAGATCCTTCAACCTTCAGGGCATGGATCCCTCTGGCGGTAGCATCAGGATCCCCAACATGGTAGGAGTCTGCCTCCTGGCTGAAGCTCCTCCCGCTGGACCAGATTGTGCCCAGCACCAGGCCAGGTGCTTCTTAACTGTGGTCAGCTGTGTGGTCTGAGTCCTCTGCCTCATGGGGCCTGTCTCCCTTGGGAAGATGCCAAGGGACCAATCCGGTGCTTCTTGCCATCCACTTGGCAGCGGTACCCAAGCCCTCAACTCTGTGGCTCAGTCCCTGCTACTTACCAAGTGTTCCATGAACATCTATTGCAGGGACTGTCCCTCTGGGAGACTGACAGCCCTTGGGGTCAAAGACTATGGGATCCACAAAGAGGCCAAGCAGGTCACTGACTCAGGGGCCTTGGGTGTTTGGTACCTGGGGTACAGGCACAGTGCCAGGCAGGATGTCATGGTAGTCATGCCAGTGTAACCCATCGCTGCTGAACTGGAGGGAGAAGCTGGGGATACCAGCATCGGAGGACTTGGTCCCCTGCACCATGATGCCTGGGAGGGGCCAGGGCAAGGACAGGATCAGCACTGAAGGAGACATTCCTGCCCCACCCCCATCCCATCCTTCCTCACTGACCAGTGAGGTTCTGGGCCCACAGCAGGTCCAGTTGCAGATAGGGAGGCTGGGGGTGCTGCTTGGCATGAGTGTCTTCCCCAGGGCCTCGGGCTTCAGTGGGAGGTCCCAGGAAAGCCATGTGACTGAGGTGCTCCGGCTGTGGGGGCGATGTCCCTAGGCTGCCCTTGGGTGGTTGGGCCAGGCCCAGGGGTGAATAGCAGGGATCTGGGTACAGGAGAGAGAGATGGCTGGAGGGCATTGTAACAGGTGCCAAGGGCATAGTTAGCTTCAGGCAGCTGGGGTGCAAAAGGCTCAAGAGGGCCTTGTCCCAGGACAGAGGGACGAGCAGACTTGGGATAGGATGACTTCTGACCTTCAGGATGACCCCCAGTATTTGGGGAGCAAGGGCCCTCCGCTGGTCCTCTCCCCACCACCAGACCCAGCCAACTGAGGGTACTGTGCCCCTAAGCATCCACTATGACAGCACACGGTCTCACCTCCCAGTGGGGGCAGAATGTAGGTGACCAGAGGGTGTCCAATCTGGGGGCTGGGGGCTGGAGCTAGGGCTGGAGTGGCCATGGTGGGTACTGTCTGGTTCTCTCCTATGTGGGAGACCCAAGGAGGCTCACACCAGTCCTGGCTGGGCACTTTCTGTCCCATGAAATCCCAGGAATAAGTGCCCTGGGAAGGGACCCTCTTTCACCTCAGTGTGAACTGGGGGTTTTCATACCCATTAGAGAACATTTAGAGAACACAGAATAAAACTACCAGTCCAAAGACATTTAGGACCAGGACGGAGCAGGTGCGGCTCCTAACTCAGGGCTCTTGTCACTAACAGTAACCTCTGTGAACATTAGAAAGCCGCTGGCTCCGGTGGAAGCGCCCTGGGCTGCTGTCCTTCTCCCACTCATCAGATAACTGTGCGTGAACAACCTGGTAACTGCGTTTGCCGCTGGCTCACTCCTACCCTCGCCAATCTGTGGGTACACTTCCAGGACGAGGAAGATGGAGTTCCCCCAGCTTTTTCTGTTCCTGCTGTATCCTCTTCCTCCCTTTGGGGCTCCGTGGCCACCTCCCAGACCCACTTACCAGGCAGGGTGCAGTGGCAGCATGATTCTCCCACTCCTTCCACCAAGACCCAGCCCTGCAGGACACCGAATTCAGGCCACCTGCCACCTCTGACACTCTCCTCCAGTCCCCCAGAAACTGGCCTCCCCAACCACTCTCCTCCCAGGCCCTGCCTACCCCAGGCTCTTGGGCACCTCACCTGGGGACAGCTGCCCAGCGGGCAGTAGAGGGAACAGTGCACAGTGCTGGAGTCCATACACTGGCACACCCCACAGGGGCCCCTGCGCCAGCGCTCCCCCACACGCCATATGTGGCCCTGCTGCTCACAGTGCGGGCATGGCTCCATCTGGCACCTGATGACAGAAGGGCAGCCCAGCCTGGGGAGGGGCTTGCCCAGGGTGACCACCCCCCAGAAGTCTGGCCCTTGTGGGATGCATGAGGCACAAAGCTGAAGCAGAAGTCTGGGGCCCCCAGGGAGTTCCAGCGTTTAGGCTGAGAAAGCAGACAGCAGGCCCCACACTTGGGGTCTGGGGGAGATGCAAGGCGTCCATCCTGGGAAGGGCAGGCAGGAAGCCGCCTGCGTGGGAGGTGGAGGTGTGAGCCGGGATCCAGCTGCTACCTGCGGGCCTTGCGGTGGATACCGAGGCACCGGTGGCCTCGGCCAGACTGGTGGGGGTTGTTGGGACTCCGGAAGGACCACTGGATGCTCTGGCTCCCACAGGGACCCAGGCACTCAGCCCAGGGGGACCAGGAGGACCAGCCACAGTTCACTGAGGGAGGAAATCAGGGCCAGGATGAGAGGTGGGCCCCCCACTGGGACCCCCTGGGAAGGACCGTTGCAGGAGGTGCTCACCAGCACAGTCTGGATTGGGTCTACAGTGCTGGGGCCGCCCATCCTGGCAGACACAGAGCTGGCAGCCAGCCTTGATTTGCTGCCCAGGCCAGTAGCGGGCACCATCCACCAGGCAGGGGCATTGCTGGGGCCACATGCACCGCCCTTTGCTGCCCAGCACCTGCCCTTCGGGGCACCAGCAACCTGAGGAAGGCTGAGGGTAAGCTGAGGGTGCAGCATAGTCACCTCAGACCGTAGCCCAGACCAGAGCCCCCTCACCTGGGCTGCTGCAGGGCTGCTCAGGTAGGCACGCAGCCTGGCTGGAGATATCATCACAGGTCAGAGGGCAGGGGGCACAGGGCCAGAACACCAGCTCCCCGGAGCAGGTGGCATTGGGGCAGCCATCCTGAGGGCAAGGCTCTGCAAAGGAGCAGAACCGAAGAGAAGGTCGGGGTGGCTGTGTTCCACGGGGTCCCCAACCCCCGCCTGGATGCTCTTCCTGTCACTCACTGGTCTCTCGGATGCTGGGAGGGTCCCCAGGCAGCAGGACACAGGCCCGGCCCCCATTCTGGGGAGGGTGGCACTGCCGTTGCCGCATCATGGTGCCCCCACATGATTCAGAGCACGGAGACCAGGGAGACCAGGAGCCCCATGCACCATCCACTGCAAGGGGACGAACCACGAGGGCAGGGAGGGACATGAGGCAGGGCTGGGCTCAGCGGTCCCTCTGTCCCTGTCCCTCCCTGGAAACCCCAACCTTCACCTGGGCAGGCCTTGGCAAAGCAGGCCTGAGACTGGCGCTCAGGGCCCAGGCAGCGCTGCAGCACCGGGAGTCCAGGTGGGGAGCAGTGACGACCACGGCTCTGCACCCCAGGCCCACAGGTCCGACTGCACGGCTCCCACGGGTGCCAGGGTCCCCAGACCCCACAAGCCTGCTCCTCAGGGGAGCTCTCTGCCTTCCCCAGGGCCGTTTCACAGTCAGGCTGCCCATCACACACCTGGGGATGTGACAGGTTCAGGGCTTGGTCAGGGCGTAGGGACACACTGGCTCTGCCTCCCCCACCCCTGTTCCTACCCTTACCTGCTGGAAGCCAATGCAGATGCCATTAGGGCATGAATATTCTGGGCAGGGGACCCCTGTCCTGTTGTGGTCTCCTGGTGCTGGCAGCCCCCCTGGGGAAAAGAGAAAACAAGTCAGCAGGAAATTGGGGCTACCTCCTGGTTCACCCCTGCCTTGGACCCAAGAGAAGGATGGGTCCACATCATACCCCAGCTCATCCTCCCCACGGGGACAGTCAGGGAGCCCACTGCAGAGCACTGGGGGTCTAGGCACAGCCAGGGGCTAGGCCGAGGTGGAAGAAGCCAGGCATGGAGGCAGGTGGGTGGAGCCTGGGGGGGCACCCCTTACTCCTGTGCCCTGAGGTCCTCCCCGCCAGGGGGTGGCAGGGAGGCCAAGGCCTAGGAGGAGGGAGGCAGGTGGAGACAATGAAGAAACCTGGTCTAAGGAGAGCCTGCAGACACCTCCTCTTCGGAGAAGTGATGGGGACCCGAATGGCTGACCTTGCCAGGCACAGGAGTGGCAGGGACTACCCTCCTAGCTCGTTCTTGCCCCAGTATGAGCACAGACAAAAACCTTTTCTTCTGTCTTCCCCAGGGCAGCAAGGAGAAGCAAAGCCTCCAAGTTTGGTGGCACACAGAGGTCCTTCAGACTCTGGTCCCCAGACCTGTCCCAGTCTAGATGGTTCCCACATGTGCCCAGCAAGGGGCAAAGCTGGGCAGTCCTGGGAGGCTGTTCTCACCGCAGGCCTCTGGGCTCTCGTCCCAGCCGTCCAGGCACTGGGGCTCGCCATCGCACAGCTGCCCCAAGGCCAGGCAGTGGGCACTGTCATGGGCGCAGGGCACGAGATGCGGGGCGCAGGGCCCCAGGCAGCCCAGCTCATCACTGCCGTCAGCGCAGTCCTCCTCCTGGTCGCAGCGCCAGCCACGTGGGGCACACTCGCCACTGCTGCACTGGAACTCCGAAGGGCTACAGGGTGCTGCGGGATGGGGGGGGGGTAGATCTGAGCCACCAGCTTCCCTCCTGCCCAGCCTGGCCTTGAGCCTGAGATGCCCACCTGCCTTCATCCCCTCTCAGGGTCCCACCCCTCTTGCTTTCCCCACAGCATTAGACCCTCCTGTGTTCAGGGGGAGGCAAGGAACAAGGTTGGGATCTCAGTGCTTCTCAAACACCTCTCTCTTCCTCTCCTTCCTCTCCCTCCCCACTTCCTTCCAGCAATCCTCCCGTCTTAGCCTCCCAGAGTGCTGGAATTTCCACTTTATTCATTCTAGTATCCAACCCCAGGACCCTGCCCCATGCAGGCCTGTGAGATGCCTTCCTATCCCCTCCTAGGGGTGTCAGACTTCCAGCTTTTGCACCCATCTCCTCTGGGAGCCTCACCAGGGCTGGCACTGCCCAGTGGACTTTGTGCACTTTCCAGGGAGCCCATGGAGGGGCTAGGCGTGGTGCCAGAAGGAGGCATGGGCAGAGAGGGCAGGGGGCAATGCCCAGGCCCCTCGTCAGCTCCATCTGGGCAGTCCCAGACTCCGTCACACAGCTGGAAGGCCCACACACAGGTGCCATCGGTGCAGGACAGCTCCCCGGGGACGCAGCTCACCTGCCCTGCAGCCAGAGAGGAGGAGCTGGTCCCGATCCTCATTTTCCCTGTCTGGGGTGCTCCCGCCCCTGCACACACTCATGCCAGCTTCACCTGTGGGTCCTGGCAGAGGCGTGGTGTGGGAGAGTTTGGGGGTTCACCAGACGCTGGATCTGGGGTAGTAGATGAGCTGAAGTTCAGAGCAGAGACTACTTACCCAGGCAGGACTCCTCGTCAGCGGCGTCCAGACAGTCGGGGTGCCCATCACACAGCAGAGCCAGGGGCAGACAGCGTCCATCAGCACAGGCCATTGAATCAGAGGGGCACAGGCAGCCCTGTTCATCTGTGCCATCTCCACAGTTGTCCTGCCCATCACAGAGCAGGGCCAGGGGCACGCAGCGGCCAGAGCGGCAAGACAGCTGGCCCTGCTCACAGCCTGGGGTGGCACAGCCTGGCATAGACATTGGGGTCAGAGAGCACCCTTCCTGCCCCTTACTCACTCAGGTCATTGCTCTTGGCAAAGGAAATAGCAGCTCAAGAAGCCACTCTGGACACTGTTTCACTCAGGCAAAGACACTCACCCTCCTCATCTGAGCCATCACCGCAGTCGTCCTGATTGTCACAAAGCCACTCATGTGGCACACAGTCTCCACTGTTCTGGCATGGAGCCTCTCCTTCTGCACACTGAGGCACTAGCTCCTCACAGAAGGGGCTGTCATCCCCGCAATGCCACTGACTGTCCTGGCATGTGCTGAACACAGTATCCTAGGATCAGTCACAGAAGGCCTTGACTAGCCAAGGGTCTGGGCTACTCCTGGGGGCTTCACTCACCAGTTCCCACAGTCCTTCTGCAGCACTGTCCCTGGTGGGAAGAAGCTACCATCCAGCTCACAGGGACAGGCAGCTGGCTCCACGCAGGCTCCTCCTGAGGTCACAGAGCACAGGACTCAGACTCAACCTCACTGCATTGGCCTGTGGCCCTTTCCCATTCCCACTGCCCCATGGCCACTGCCATTCTGACCACTCACCATGTAGCAGAGTCCCCGAGGGGCAGAAGCAGCCCTCCACACAGGTGACAGCCTGGCAGTGCCATCCAGGTGCAGGACGGTGGTCAGGGCAGGTGGGGGGACACACGGGGCCACAGGCCTCATACACCTGTCCCCCTTCGCACTGCAGGGCTGTGTGGAGAGGAGAGAGGCTGGGCTCATGGAAGCATAAGGTCACCAGGAAGCAAGGTGAGCGGGCTGAAGGTGTGACACAGGTGTGTGGCATGGACCCTTGCTGAGCCCATCCCGTGGCGAGTTGGCACACATCGACCCTACAGGGCCGCTGCCCTTGCATGTTTGGTTCATCTAGAAAAATCATCAGGTGAGTACAAAGCCCCCTATATGTGCTTGACCTTGGGTGACCTTTGACTGGAAGGTAGGAGGGCACCCCTCAAGGGACGGAGTGGAGACAGGGCTGGGGACAGGGTACACTCACGGCAGAGCTCCTGGCTGCGCCAGCGCACGTGGTGCCCATGCCTGGAGCACTCGTCCGCATAGGTGGCAATGGCCGAGCAGAGACACTCACAGTCACCCCCCGAATCACAGCTGTGGGAGGGAGCTGTCAGCCCAGCGCCCCCACCCTCTCCTCAGCACCCCACACACCCCACAGGTGTCCTCCTCACCCGCAGGTGTCGTACACACACCACTCGTAGTGCTGCTGCGGGGGCACCGCCGCATGGCATGGGGCAAAGAGTGGCTGCAGCATCGCCCCACAGTGGGCTCGGGCCCAGGCTGCCCGGTGGGCATTCACCTGCAGCACAGGGTGCTGTCTGCAGCCCCAGGGCCACCTGCCGGGCTCCAGAGCTGCCCCACCTCCAGGCCCTCTGTCCGCCCATGCTCACAGTGCAGGGATGCAGCGGGTCTCCTGGCTCGGGGCACAGGGGATTGAGGCGCCAGGAGTGGGCTGCCAGCTCAGCCGTGGGCTCCAGGACTCCTTGGCGGCTCCTCAGGTCATTGCTGGCATCGCCATCAAAGTCTCCGCACAGGCCAGCCACACGACCACGGAAGTTGGGGGAGAGCTGCACCAGTACCCGGGTACCTAGCGGTGGCACAGTCCCAAATGACCCCACTGGCCCTCAGCAGGTCAGGGTGGGCAGAAAACACTGTCCTGCATAGTAAGGTCCTGGTTCCCTACTTTTCTGGGGGGTGATGATGGGTGATAAATGAAGAGACAGACATTTGGAGGACAGGGAACTCCTCTATCAGTCCTATCTGGACAGAAATCCTGGCTCCAGGACAGGCTGAGATGCTCAGCACTAGGGCTCTTGTTGAGCCAGGTCCATAAAATGGTCCATAAAATTAATTTCTTACCAACAGTTAAATTTCTAACACACCAACTGCTTATGTTTGGGTGTTGGGATGTTAGGAGATCTATTTTCATTTCTTCTTCCTAAAACTTGATATTTTCTAAATGTTTCTTGGATGAGGAGGTATTGCTTTCACCATGAAGGAAAACAGAACTATGAAAACAATTTGGAAACTCTGACCACTTGTATGGGCTGCGAGGTCGGGGTGCCCAGTGGAGGGTAGGAGAGCTGGGGTCCTGATGTGGTTGTCATGCTGGAAATTGCTCCTGTAGGGGGTGCCGGGGTCTCAGCCCTGACCCGGGAGCTAGGCAGGCCTTGGCAGGGAGGGTTTAGGGGAGTCCAGCCTGGAGGTGCTATGGTCAGGTGTGGGTCAGACGCCTGAGGGCCAGGACTGACCTCCATCCCAAAGCAGGCTGAGGCCCAGGCGTGTCGTCAACAGCAAGAAGAGGCCAGCATGGTGCAGGCCCAAGCCAGAGCCTGAGTAGACCTTGGGGGGCCTTATGGGCACCCCATTCACTGTCACTGCCCGGCCTGTGGAGGAAGAGAGGCATTCAAGGGAGAGGCCTCCTGGGTCCAGCAAGTCCCTCTTAGATTCCCCTTTCAGACATTTTTTGCTTCTCTATCTCTGTGACCTTGGGCAGGTCATCAGACTTCTCTGGGCCTTGATTTTTGGAGCAATCAAGAATTATGATTCATGGGAGAAGAGTCATCAGTCCCATCACGCTAAGGACAACCCGGTCCCAACCACACTGTGAGCTGTGATGCCTCCCCCCCCCACCCTTTGGGATGTCAACCAGCCACCTCTGAGCATGTGTATAACGGTGCTCTCCAGACGCACAGTCAGGGCTTTGGTGCAGGTGAGGCCACTGGCCCCACAGGGCAGGTTCTGAGCAGAGACGCTGAAGCGGCCACCAGCCTCTCGCACCAGCAGATACTCACAGGCGCCAGGAAAGGTGAAGGACAGCCCGTCAAATGTCACATAGTGGGGGGCGCCCAATGCCTGGCACCGCCCGCTGCACCGCTGGCCTGTGCAGCGCCATTGTCGGCCCTGGCACACGCTGTGAGCAAGGGGTAGGGACAGAATCACTGAGGACAGGACCTTGGGAGCTGCACACAGGGGACACAGCTAGTCCAGGCTCAGAAACACAGGCCCTCGGCACAGGGAACCCAGGCCATATGGATGTCCCACCCCTCCAGCCACCCTATCCCTTCTAGCAGAGGGCAACATGCCATTTGGGGGAACCGGGCAGCCACAGGTCAGGTTACAGGTCACGGGACTGGGCATACCAAATGTTGCAGTCCTCCTGGATGGTGGCATTAGGAGGGTACCACTGCCCACTGTGATGGCAGGGACAGAGGTCAGGAGGCACACAGTGTTCATCCTGGGAAGAGGATGGCGGTGCTGTTTTGGGCAGCTGGGGGCAGGCAGTGCCCCGGTATAAGGTAGGCCACTCTGGTGCTCCACACACCCCTCCACAGCCTCACCAGCAGCACAGTGCCCGGGGGACAGACACAGCCATCAGTGTTGCCCGTGGGGCAGGAGTGGTTGGCATTAGGGCTGTCACAGGTGAGGAGGCAGGCGCCGGGGGTATATACAAGCTCCTGGGGACAGGAGGCCCGCTGTGGGGGACAGTGGTGAGCCGTGCAGTTCCAGAGGCCCCTCTCCTGGCAGACACTGCCAAGGACAGAGAGAATAAGAGCCAGGCCCAGTGGCCTGTGCCTCCAGGACCCACTCTGACCTGGCAAGAGCCTCAGGGACCCAGATGCTGGGCCCCTGAGTAGCTCACCCCCAGCACCCTGGCCAACAGTGCAGGGAGTTGGCCTGTGCCAGCAGTACACATGCCTGGGACAGGACAGTCACCCCAGCTCTGGGGGGCCATTCTGGGGGGTCTGGAGGAGACTGCAGGTATGAATCACCCCATGCCCCACCCAGAGAGGAGAAGGATCTCACCAGAGCCTCCCTAGACCCACCAAGTTCCAGCTCCTTGTCCTGGCCCCTCAGGCCTGGTCTTACCTTTGTCTCTCAGCAGTAGCATGTCCGACCTATCTGAGGCCCAGGTTCCCCATCTGTAAAGTGGGAACCGCTCTCCTACCTTCTACTTCATTAAGTTGTCAGTGTACATGAAAGTGCTTCCTGGACTCAAAAGTGCCCCCCGCCCCGCCAAGGGGAAGGATCTGCTGCTTGACGTGTGTGCTGTCACCCTGCAGCAGCACAGCTCAACCCATTCTCTTGCAAGACCCCTCTTCATACCACAATGCTTCCCCGAACCCCAGAGGCTGCCACTCTTACCAGTGGTTGCAGTCCTTTTGGGTGACACTGCCAGGGGTATAGCTATGGTCTCCAAGCTGACAGATGCACGAACTGGGGGTCACACACTGGCCCTCAGGGTCCCACAGCAGCCCTGGGGGGCAGTTACAGCCAGCCACACAGCTGCCCAGCTTGTCACACTCCTCTGGTTCCCCACAGTGGTGACCACATGCTGGGGCACACTCCTGGTACACCTGGCCACCAGGACATGGGACAGCTAGACACAGGGACAAATGCAAATCAGAGGCATAGCCACCTACTTGGGCCCTATATCCCTTCTGCTTCCACAACAGGAAAAGTGCAGAAATCTACCAAGGTGAGGCTCCTCCTAGAAGGGGCAGAGGTAGGGATTAGGGGACAGCAACTGGGCTTGAGGGACTCACGGCAGAGGGTCTGGTTCCTCCAGAGCAGCAGGGCACCCTCCTGGGCACAGCGGCGTGCATAGGCAGAGAGCACCGGGCACCGGCAGTCCTTCTCAGGGGCACAGCCACACACAGCTGCCAAGCAGCGCAGCTGGAAGGGATCCCTGTCCACCAGCCTGTGGCATGGCTTTAGAAGAGAGGAAATGGGTGGGTTCTTCTTCAGGGACCTCCCCCCATCCTCCTGGTCCTCGTTACTGCTTTCCTGTGCCCTGTAGCATATCCTGTCATTTGGTCCCCTGGCTGTACAGGTGTGGAGAAGGCCACCCCAGCTACCTGGAAGGCTGGGCCGTGCAAGATGGCACAGGCTGCCTCTGCAAAAGCGAGGCTCTGGGAGTGGGTGCTGCAGGGGGAGAGCAGAGCACTGTCCTCTGGAGGGCACCGGCCACCATCTGCCACCTTGAACTTGCTAGCAAAGGCAGCAGGGCTGGTTTCCACGTCCCCAGCCGGTGTCAGGAAGTCGTCCTGCTGGTTCCAGGTGAAGGTGCCACACAGACCTTGCACCTGGGCCATGGAGGGTACACGGGGTGGTCAAATCCAGCCAAGTTACAACCCCACCTAGCCCCTTACCCGTCTCCTGGCACACCTGGTGGGCATGGCGGGGGTCTAGGGTGATGTAGGCTGCAGGGTCGGCTACTCCCCAGAGGATCCGGGCTCCAGGCCAGTGCAGCAGCAGGAAGGTGGAAGAGGCTTGGGAGACACTAAGGCCTGCAGTGCCAGTCCAGGGCAAGCCCACATCCTGCCCATCCACCAGCACAGCTCCTGGAATAGTGGCCGGACATGGGGTGGGGCAGCAGACGGGAGGGTGGGATTGCAAAAAGAAAGGGTTTGGGTGGGAGCTGAGAGGCTCTGGGTCAAACTGGGACCCTGCAGAGCCCACCCTCTCTGTGTGACCTGAGGACTCAGAATGGGTTGGGGGAGTTGGAGGGACCATGACTGAGAGAAGTCCGCCTGGTCTGGTCATGTCCAAGACCTTTTGGACTCTCTTAACTGCATGACTTGTCGCTGAAGGCAGAATGAAAGATGGCTTGGAAAATGTCCTCTGGACTGGATGCCTGCCTCAAAGATGGGAGTGTGGGGAAACTGAGGCAGTGATTTTGGCTGTAGGAGTTGTGTCAGGCGGTGTGGAGAACAGATGCTGGGTGGTGCCTGTGTCCAGTAGGAAAGGGGGAAGGGCCAACAGGCATGGCAAATGCCCATGGGGTACAGAGCTGAGGCTACCTGAGTGTCGGAGCTGGATGTGGGTGTCCTCCAGGTAGACAGAGAGGGCATGGAGGCACCTCCCAGAGTTGCAGGCCCCATGCTCCAGCACCATCAGCAACTGCCCCTGAGCACGGTCCTAGAGCAGACAGAGAGGACAGGAGCAGGCAGGCATTCAGCCTAGGTAGCCTCTACTGACCTCTCTGCCTTCTCTACCTCCTTCCACCTCACCTGCAGGAAGCAACCTCCCATACAGTTGTGAGCATGTTCCAGCCAGGCAGACCATGAGGTAAGGGCTTGACTCTTACCCAGGGCTGGGATGCATGGGTGTGTGTCTGTGTGCGCACATGTGCATGCATGTGCAGGTGTTACATGCATGTGCAGGTATATGTGATCACATTATTGCTTGTGCCCGTATGTGCGGGTATGCATGTGGGGGAAGTGATTCCCCTTTCCACCTGTGGACATGCGTGTTCCTCTCTACCCATGTGACCTAACTTTATGGGAAAGGCTGGTGGGCGGAGGGTCCCTCCATACCGTGGTAGTGATGTGTGAAGTGGCCTGTGGCAAACCCAGCCCAGTCTGTAAAAGAGGTCCTACTTTACAGCTAAGGAGGAGATGGAGACTGGCTGGAGACATTCTGCATTGCCCTCTCTGAGCTTTTCCTTTGGCGCAATGTATTTTGTTTATTTATTTGGTGCATGCCTTACTGTTGCCTCCCCCAGGGACCCCCCCAGGAGGGCCCTAATCTGTTAAGACCCCCTTCCCAGAGTTTGTCCTCTGCCCACCTGCACCAGGATGTAGTGGCAGCCTGAGCCACCCCGGAAGGAGAAACTCCGTCCATCAAAGGTGAGGTAATGCCCGTCGCCACCTACTGCACATTCAGCAGGGCACGGGGCCTGGGCACAATGCCAGAGGCCATCCTGGCACACGCTGGGAACATATGGGGTGTAACAGGGCACTATAGCAGCAGCCCCAATCCAGATAGAGGCTGAGCTGGTACCTTCCCTTCCTAGCACCTCCACCCTCACCTCCACTGGAAAGAATAGAGGTTAAGGGCTGTCAGTCATGCCAGAAGAGGTTACAGGCCTTGTGCAGAGCCCCTAAGGATGACCACTGGGGTGGGGGCAGGCTTTGATCCCCCCAGGACAAAGTGAAGGATCCAAGGGAATCATGTGGCTGCCACTCCCAGCAAGGCTTGAGGACCCACCATGGGTTGCACCTCTGGTGAACGGTGTCACCGGGGGCATATTGCTGGCGCCGGTGGTAGCAGGGGCAGCTGGCAGCAGGTACACAGTGGGTGCCATCCCAGAAAAGCCCTGGTGGGCACTCACAGCCGCTCACACAGTCTTCCCCACAGGGCCCCTCCTCACCCTGGCCCACCATGGAGCAGCTGGCTGGGCAGGATGAGATGCAGTCGGAGTACAGCTGGCCTCCCGGGCACAGGCGCTCTGGGGGTACAGGAGTGGGCTGTGAGGGGCTCCCATGGACCCTACAGAGCCGGAGACCATTGAAGACAGCCAGAAGGGCCACAGGGGGTGACAGAGCCCTGAGGAAACGGGGCTCACTCAAGGGCCCTTGGTGCATCCCACAGGGTGGGTAGGCCAGGCCATACCACAGAAGCCGGGCTTCCTCCAGCGCACATGAATGTGCTGTCTGGCACAGGCCTGGGCAAAGCTGGCGAAGGTGGCGCACACAGCCTCCCGCCGGCCCTCTTGGCCACTGCCTGCTGCAGCTCCTGTGCAGTAGGCAAAGAGGCAGGCCTCATGGTACTCATCAGGGGGGATCTGCCAAGAGAGAACAGCAAGAACCCCCCTGCTGGCACCTCCCACCTCTTGCTTTCATCCTGGCCTGACTTAAAATCAAACAGGGTGAATTCTGGAAGGGACCTCAGAGATCACACATGACCCCATCATGTCCCTAGAGATAAAGCCTAGGACAGGGAAGGGCTGGCCAATGGCCAGTGCAATCTTGTGACAGGACCAGGTCACCTAGTTAGCACCTCTCTGACTCTTCATGTGAGATTCCTCTATGCCATCCATACCTGGGCATGGCATTGGCTGAATGCACCCTCCAGTAGCTGGTGGCACACGTCCTGGGCCTCAGCCCGCAGCTGACCAGCCTGCGTACCTGCCTCTGTGACCTCCATGGGGTCCTCACAGCCCTGGACTGCCTCCACTGCATCCAGACACCCGGGCTGGGGACAAACAGAGCCGGACCAGGCAGCCAGCGATGAGTGATACGAGATAATCGCCACCAGAGCCCTCACTGTTATACCCATCAGCCCACATCCTGGCTGTGAAAGGTAGCAAAGTGACAGGGCAAGGTGGATAGAGGAGTTACAGTCAGCCACAGGGCTGCTACAGTCAGCCACAGGCAGGGCTTAGAGGAGCCAGTGGTGACCAGCTCAGTGGCAGCATCCCCTGGATGGTTAGTTCACAGGAATGTCATGGAACTTCCTATGGGATACAGGGTCTGTCTACCCTGCTCCTGATGTCCTGCCCCTGGACATGGCCTGTATCCTCCAGCCAGGAGCAAAGGCAGGGGTGTCCGTCCAGACAGGCAGCCAGGGCTAGGGTGGAAATCTTACCTCAGAGTCAGGGAGCCTCCAGGAATTCCCAAAGGTGGCAGCCAGCATAGCCAGCCCCCCACCTGGCTCCGTGAAGTCATCTGAGGAGGGGTGAAGCAGAGGGCTGGACCTAGGTCCTGTCTCTGCTTCCTCCCTGCGCCAGCTCCCAGGCTATACCCCACCTACCCTCCTGCCGGCCACTGTAGAGTCCACAAAGGCCCTGAGTCCGTCCTTGCAGCTCACGGTCCACGGAGACTGAGATTGAACCGGACCTGTCCAGCCGCACAATGACTCCCAGGTCCCCGGACAGCACCAACCAGTCCCCCTGCCACTGCAGGCTCAGCCCTGGGAAGGGGCATATTATGGTTTCTGTCTAAACGTCCTCCCATGCACTCACAGGGCTTCTCCAGAGGTGACTGAATCCTGTGTGTGATTACTAAATTAGTCCACTGATTGGTTTGGCATCAGATAGGATTAAGGGTTTGAGTGCTACACTTGCCCTACTGTGGGAAGCCGGTATACCATGTGAGGGACAGAAAGGGGCTTGTCTGGCTCCCTTGTTGCCTTTGCTATCTTGTGGGCACCAAGTGATGGCCCTCTGCCAAGACACCCTGCCTCGGAGCCAGCCAAATATGGACTGAAACCTCTACAAACTGTGAGCCAAATAGACCTTACATCCTTTAACTTTGTATGTGAGGTGTTTTGTCTTAGTGGCAAGAAAAGTAACTAAGACAGGGCAGTCATCAGGTCACCAGGAGCCACATTCTTCAGCCACTACAGGGCTCCAATGGCCTGGGGAGGGAAGAAATCTTGCAGTTCTGAAGAACTCGGCCCTTGTTTTCCTGAGGTGGAGCTATGGATGCTCTTAGGAGAGTAAGTGACAACACATACCACACACCACATACACATGCACACAGCACTGTATATACGGATCACAATATGCGATACATACACCAGACACACAACATATGCACACGCACCACATATACACACCATGTATAGAAACACACCATAAAACATATCACACATATACACACAACATACACACACCATTCATACGCCAGACACACTGTCCTGCACATACCTCACACACACACCACACATGCCACTCACTCATACACACACCACACACATATACACACTACACACTATACATATACCATACACACAATATCACACACTCACCTCTTACATATACACACATGCCACATACATATATAACACTCTATATACACCATTCATACATGCAGCATCATACACGTATCACACATGCATCACCACGCCACACACACTCCATGCATACGTATACAACACTGTACACACGATACACCTCACAGACACATCATACATATACACATCACCTAGACAAATACATATTGAATACATCATATGCACACAGCATACACACAGTGAATACACACGCACCACAAACACCACAGAAATGTGCATAGCACACACATATCCCATATATACAAACACATATCACACTCTACACACGTGCCACACATTTACATATACCACATATACACAACACACACACACACACATTCACCATACTGTGATTCCAGCTGCAGTAATACCCTTGTGAGGCAGATGGGGAAACTGAGGTTCAGGAGAGTTAAGCAGTAGGACCTGCCCAAGGTCACACTTGGACCAGGCCCAGCCCCCTCCCGGCTCTTCATCTCCAGGAGTGTCCTAAGGGCCAGGGTGAGGATGCAGTCGCTCTGCCCCTCTACGGCCCTGGGTGCGGGAGGCACTCCTCGCAAAGGGACAGGGTCCTCACCATGGAGCAGCCATGATTCCCCCTCAGGTACTAGCTGCCCCTTCGCAGAGACGACACCACCCTGGATCAGCACGTCCTCATTGCCCATCATCACCCGGACCTGGGGAAGTCCACAATGAGACTGGTCAGCAGCTGTCCTTCTCTGTGTTCAGTCCTCTCCTTGGGGCTGCCCCTCTCACCAACTGGCAGTGCCCAGGCTGGGAGCAGTTGCCTCCAGGCCCCAGATGGACAGCCCAGGTAGAATCAACAGCACCCGCCAGCAGGTAGGTACAATGACCCAGGAAGTGGTAGTGGCGTCCGTCAAAGGTGCGGTAGTGAAAGCCTGACCAGGTGGCACAGGTGGCTGAAGGCTGCTGGCGCTGGCTCCAGAGCTGGCCCACAGCCCCTGCAAGGGGCTGCAGGAGGGCTACGGAGGAAGTATTGCCTGGGCAACACATGTCACATCAGAGAGAGGATCTGAGTGCAGGGGCCAGGGTTGAGCCGAGGGTAGAGTCCTGGCTCAGCAGGAGGCATGTGGACAGGGCACGATCACTCTGGTGGGCAGGGAAAGACAGGACCCCAAGAAATGCCTAGAGACCAAGGCCTGGGGAGGTGTGGGGGTGATGGCCATGACATGCTCGTCTGGAGCTGGGTGCAGACCCACCTGGAAGGTGTCTCTTGAGGCAACTGAGGCAGACCTGGGAGCTGCTGTCCTGCCAGCTGAGTCCCCAGGGCTGGGCACAGCACTCCTCTAGGCTTCCTGCTGAAGCATTAGCTGAGCCTGCCAGAGGCTGACACTGCCATGTGGCAAAGCAGTGGCCGTCAGGGCTGGCGTCAGCAAGGGCTGTGGTGAGTGGAGAGAAGGGGGAATGCCCAGGTGTCAGGATAGGGACAACTTAGGACTCTCAGCCTGGTTGCCTTTTCTCAACCACAGATGGGGGTTTAGGTCTGCCCAGGACCCCAGAAAAGGACCCCCCCCAAAAAAATGCCTATGCTTACCATCAGTGCACTGTGCTCCCCCCCAGCCTGGGCAGCAAGCCCTCACTGTCCGGTTGTGGGTGACAGGTTGGCTTTCAGGAGGTCTGCATGCAGGAAGCAGTGACAGACATTAGTGCTCAGCCCAGTGCTATTGCAGGGAAAGGCCTGGACTTTTAGTCTGGTCAACTACTCTCTGAGAGTATCAGGTGATCACCTAATTTACCTCCTCCTGGGCTTCATTTCCCCAAATACAAAGCGAGAGGCACCGCACCTCTTCCTGTTCTGCCCACCTACCCCGATCTCATACTCTCTGCCCTACCCCAAACCCACCAGGCCCTGGTTCCCATATCCCTGCTGTGCCACCTCCCCCCACCATAGCAGGATGTCTGCCACACAAGCAGCCCAGGCTCTGACCCTCACTCACTTGTAGATGGGACAGAGCCCTGGTGCTGGGGACCCAGAGAGCCCTGCGCGGCCACTCCAGGGCAGGTCCAGACGCCAGCCTAAGCGGCTATAATGGTAGAGGCTGGTACAGGGCACCAGGTCCTCCTGCCGCGGGGTTACTTCCTCCTCCATGTGGATGATCTCTGTCCATTCACACCACCGCCTGTCCAGGATACGAGGCCACAGCTACTACCACCGCCTCCTCTGTCCTCAGGAAGCCCTGTCATCTGGCCCTACTTCTCCCACAAGAGCTAACTCCCAAGGGAGGTCCCTGAGACGAGGAGGCGAAGGTTGAAGAGAAGCAGAGACACAAGTCTGGTGCCACACAGGGTCCCTGGGTATCAGCCAGAGGATCTTAGCTGGAAGGGTCCTCGTGGGCTGTTTACCCATTAGCCAGCAGCCACAGCATCCCAAAAAGGAGGGCAGGAAGCAGCATGGTATCCGACCCCCAGGCCACCCTCCTCGGGCAACCTGAGGCTCGGGTTTGGGCAGTGTTGCTACAACAGAGTAGACAGGATGCCAGTCTGTCCAAGCCTGAGCCTTGGTAGTAAAGAGGCTTTATCCTGGCCTCATGCCCATGGGCCACAGCTGCTCAGAACTGGATTGGACCTGCTGGCACCCTCCCCTCATAGGCCAGCTGGAAATGGGCCCCTACTGGCCCTGCTAGTATGTGTGTTTGTTACTCATGGGGGAACCACAGCCAGGCGTTATGAGCCTTTGGGGTTTCCAAACCTTGCAGCCACAGTGCAAATTAACGTGGGCCTCTAGGCAAGACGTGTCCTCTGGGGTCTCCTCTTCTGACCAGTAAAAACTTCAGGGACTTCCCAGGGATGCACAGATAGGACTCAAGGACTCCATGAGTTTTTTGAAATTTTGTGTACATGCATTTTTTGGAGGACAGTTTCAAAATGTCATTAGATTCTCAAGGGGAACCCCAGCAAAATGTTAAAAGTTACTGGGCTAAATGATGGATGTTTATTATGTTATTATGGTGTCGTCCCCCTTCTTTCCCTGACTCCTCTGTCCCCTTTGCCATCAGGCCATGCACAGGGAAATTGAGGGCCAGGGGACTGACCCATTAGCCAACACCCACAGCATCCTAAAGAGGAGGCCAGACAATGTGCACCCCTTCCTCTGTGGGACCTGACATCTTAGGAAAGGTGATTATGTGTGGCTGATCCCTGTGAGAGCTTTTCAGCATTCCTGGGGTCCCCAGGACATCAGGGATGAGGATTGAAAGAACATGGTGAGAAGTAAGATGGGGTGGGAGGAGCCGAGGCGGATGGAAAAATCCTAGTGTCCGGCTGGCTGGGAGGGGGCAATTACAGGCTCCACCAGAGAATCCTGGTCACATCCTGGTTACCAGCAGAGCTCCGAGGACACCAGGCAGGAACGTGGCCCCTCCACCTCCTAAGCCTGATGTCCCATTAAGCATGCTGTGCAACCATCCAACTTGGGTAGTCATTTGGGCCAGCGTCCCCTCTCCTGGGCACACAATGGGCCTAAAACAGGGTCCCAGGAGTTGGGGGAAAGGGCTGTCTTAGTCTCGGTTCCTCTGGCCCCTCTCACACACTCAACTCTTGAACATAACCTCCTTCAGTGTCCTGCATGTGGGGATCCCGCACCCCTCCCACAGCAGGTATCACCCCCACCCAGAGCACACATTCTGCTCCCAGAGGCACCTGCGGTCTAGTAAGCACTGGGATTCACAAGAGCTTACATAGCTGAACCCGAAGGACACCCCCCACTCCAGGGATTCTCGAGGTCACCCAGCGCAACAGCCTCTCACTCTAAACACCCACCCCCAAAAGTCCAGAGCACCTCTGCTGTGTGCCAGAGCTTCGCTGTCTGTGTCCAGGTTAATGGGTGTCCCCAAGGTGGTGACACGGGGACTAGCCAGCAGCGCTGTTCCGTCCACAGGTGCTATTCCCTGCCTTCCCTTCCCAAGTCTCGCAGCTCTGGGTTGCAAGCTGCACTTGGACTGGGAAGAAAGGCAAGTCAAGCTGCCCCTGTGTCTTTCCCCTACAGGGGCGGGAAGGAGGAAGTGGAAGCCCATGGGAGCTTGTAGAAAGACCGTGGGGAGGAGGCCCAGCGTAACCGGCCAGGATTGGAACTGCGACGGTCCAGAGGTGGAGGTGCACGGGGGCAACGCCGAGGAGAAAGGGCTGAGACTGACGGAGACACCGCTGGGACCGTAGGGCCACACGCCCTTTGCACCCCAGTGCTGGAGCTTCCAGGACAGCGCCCCCTCCCCAAGCCGCGCCCCGCCCTCGCAGTCTCCGCCCCTCACCCCCTGTAGCCCCGAGGTTAGCCCGGCCTCCTCCTTTCACAGCGGACCCAGCCCCAAGCCTGCGGCTCCCCAATTTCAACCCAGAGGGCCCAGCTCGCTCGTCCCCTTCCACCTCCCAGGGCTCCTGTCCCAAGTCTCAGATCGGATCTCAGTGGATCCGGCAGGATCCCGGTTGGATCTGAGTGGGAGCCGGGCCACGGCCACCAGCTGGAACCTGCGCCGTAGACGGCAGCGCGCACAACCAGGATCCCCTCTCCAAGCGCGCCCCTCCCCGCCCCCCAACTCCTCACCCTCCACCCCCACCCGGCAGCACGCTCCACCTTTCCAGCTCCTCCCTCCAAGCACCCTCCTCCCTCCAAGCACCCTCCTCCCTGCCTCCCTCCCCCAGCCCGGGCGCCCTTACTCCCCTCCCCTTTTCTCCTCCCCTCCCCGGACCCCACTTCTCTCCGTGTCCCCGGGCCTC